>JAIPRL010001709.1:6309-22557 GCA_025469235.1 Pemphigus obesinymphae
GCTGAAGATCCTTTTGCACACAAAAATCTTATTACTGCACGAACTTCACAGCTGGCGGGAGCAACGATTATCGCGGACATTGTTTACTGTACGCACAGATAGGCAAATGACTACTGAATCAAAACAAAACCTGAAATAGTTGCACGAGTAGTGCACGTACAGATATGTACAAGTTTAAACGTGTTACGACTTGTCGATTTTGAAATATAAGCGAACGGCCCTTACTTTTCGAATACGCCTCGTATATTTATCATTATTTTATCAAAAGAAAATTTTGCTTATGCATTATATTAGTATTTGATTTTTTTGTTTTAATAGATTTAGGCATGGTTACTGTAGACATAATCCAAGAAAAATGGTACGTTTATGGGCTGAAAAAGAAATGCGTAATCTTATGCGTATGTACTCAGCTGGTCTACCAGTACCTCATCCAATTTTGTTAAGATCTCATGTCTTAATGATGTCTTTTGTTGGTAAAGATGGTTGGCCTGCTCCTAAATTGAAGGTAATTGTTGTGCACACAACATAATTATGTTCTGCTAGTTAATAAAAATTGTTAATTTTAAAAAATTAGAATAAACTTCATTGGGTTTATAATTAATTTGTTCACTCAAAAAAGTAAAAAAAAAAAATAATAACTTCTAAAAAATACAATAACTTGTTTTCTATTAATAAATTAAAAATCCGAGATGAGGTTCACTCCAAAATATTGTTATCTATTAATTTGATAATAGGTGTTTTAATTCTAAAATCACTTTAAGAACTTATTGTACTAGTTTAGCTTAAAATGTTTTAACTTTTGAAAACTGTTTGTGTGGCATCCTCTTAAATGTTCCATAATATGGTAATCTAAACCAGATATCACCAATGAGAAAAGTTGTTGGCTACCTCATTTGCTACCTTGTAATCAAACCGAGGACCTCTTTCACCTAAATTTGTAGTTCGATTACTCGACCATAGACATTCTTAGAATATTATAATAATTAATTAAATATGATGTTAGCCATTAGGTAATATAATTTATATTTCATTTCAGTCAATTTCATAATTAAAAAAATATTAATTTATTTCAATTGTATAAACAAAAAATTTTTTCATTGCTAATTAATAATTATAATGTTGTATTGTCCATGAAACAGTCAATTATTTAGTCAAATTTTAAAACAGTATCACATTAAATCATGAGCATTCTAAGATTGATGTAGGAATTATAAAATATTTTGAACAGGTAATCAAAATTCAGGATAGACTTCTTCAATGTACCACAAAAAAAAAAAAAAAATTGGCCACAATTAATAATTACTTTATTTTTAGTTATCTTTGAAATGCAACTAGATTTAGCCTAATTATTAAATTTTTTTTTTCTGTTACTATTACATTTTTTACAGGATGCTCGTTTAACTACATCTAAAGCATGCCAACTTTATAGAGATTGTTTAATAATTATGTGGAAACTATACAACATTTGTAAACTTGTTCATGCTGATCTTAGCGAGTTTAATTTATTGTAAATATAATTTTTTAATATTAAATAAATATTATACTTATCCCACTGTATACAATTAAATTAAAAGGTATAACAATGGTGAAATTGTGATGATTGATGTATCTCAAGCTGTCGAACATGAACATCCTTATGCATTAGAATTTCTTCGTAAAGATTGTACAAATATCACAGGTAAAATACTTTTTCCTATTAGTAAATAATTTTAAATAGACATAATAATTATCTATGTGTTATGATTTTGGAGAAAAAAAAACACAGAATGAATAAGGTAAGGGAAGGGGGCAAGTAATAAAAATGGGTAGTGATGAAATAGATGAGGTTGAAAGGTACAAGTATTTAGGATCTATTCTACAAAAGGATGTTGACTTTGAGGAAGATATGAAATATCATTTAATAAAGTAAAATATAATATGTAAGTATGGATGGATGAAGAGAAGAGAAGTGTCAGATGTTTTATGTGACAAAAGTTTAAAATTTAGTAAAACACAGGTGACACTTACAATGGATCAGAATTTTGGGCAAAATATAGGAAGATAAAACAGAGGGTGAGTGTAGCAGATATGAGAATGTTTAGGTGGATGAGTGGAATGACTAGAGATGACAACTACTATAAGATGTTTATTAAGATGGCTCGGACATATTTATAGGAAGAAGGCAGTAAGATTAGTTAAGAAAATATATGTAGATGAAAAAAAGCGAAGAAAAATATATAGTTGGATGTGATAGAATAACGTGAAGTGGATGCAGATCAAGTTAAGTCAGTGATGATATGACATTGTTCCAAAATCCACTGTTCTTGATGGTGGTGGCTTGGAAATCTTGAACGCATGTGAAAATTTGTCTAATTAGAATCAAAATGCACAATTTAAGATAGCATGCAGACACTGTAATTTTTTAGGAAGCCGGTAGCAAGGATCATAAATAATAACACAGAATGTTGTTCCTAAAGTCATAATAAGGTTTTGATACTATCATTATGTACGGATTCCAAGCCGTCTAGCAAATGACTCTTGTGTTACGTTCTGTAGTTAACTGGAAATTGAGGACTAGGGTGGCCGATAAGTTTGGAGAGAAGGCAAAGATACATATGAAGATTTATTACAATAATTTTAATTAAAATAATAATTTTTTTATTGACTTCAGAATTTTTCCGTCATAATGATGTAGCTACTTTAACCGTCAAATCTTTATTTGGCTTTCTCACTGATCCAACCATCACGATAGATAACATGGAAATTTGTCTTGATAAACTACAAAGCAATATGGTAAATGATCCATTAACTAATGAAGAAATAGTCGAACAAGAAGTATTTAAAAATGCTTATATTCCTAAAAATCTTAACGAGGTATATATTATAATTTTAAGTACATTTATAATTGTTATATGACTTAACCATTTTGTGTTTAACATTGAAAATAGGTCGTTGATTTTGAAAGAGATATCAGTTTAGTCAAATCTGGTCAAACCAGTGAAGATTTAATTTATCAAAAAATTGTTGGTCTCAAGGAAGATTTATCTGGACCTCAAAATACACCAGCAATACTGGAAGATGATGATTTTGATAGTAGTATTAGTTCATCAGATGAAGAAAGTATTGGGTCCGATGAAAAAAGTAAATTTTCCAATTCTGCAAGGCCAAAGAATGAAGATGCTGAAAGCAAACGAGTATAATTTGAATTCTTTATAATTAAAGATTGTATTCATATAAATATATTATGTGTGTGTGTTTTTGATTTATTTATTTAGTTACGAAAAAAACAAGTGAAGGAAGAAAAATCAGAAAAAAGGAAAGTGAAAGTAAAAAAACATTTGAAGAAAAGAAAAGAAAAAACAACACAATGTAGAAAAAAATAATTATATAGAGTATCGTTAATAAACGTTATGTAATGTAAGCAAACAGAATTAAAATTTTTAATTATATATATTATTGATTTGTTTAGTAATCAGATTTTAAATTTAAAGGAATGTAGTACCTGACTGTAGACTTTGTCCGACACACGCTCATCATAGTAAAATCTGGTTTAATATTTCCAATTTTGTGAAAAATATATTCATTTTAGAATAATAAAGAGAACATAATTTATTATGACATGATAGAATTATTTATTCAATAAACTCAATTTTTACGTTTTTACAAGTGTATAGATAACATGATTATTAAATTCTGAATATTTTCCTTAAAATTTAATTTATTGAAAAATTAATTTCTATTTAATAAGTAGTAACGCAAAAAAATAACCCCAAACATTATTTACTAAGATTTCTTCTATATAACTTTTGAAAATTTCCATAAAACTATATCATTTATAGTTATCTAATATTAGTAAACTAATTACCAATTAGTCATTTTTATAACTATTAAGTTGAAACATTATATCACAAAAAATTAAAAATCCATTTTTTTTTCTTTTATTTAATAGTTTTCAATAAAATATAAATTAAATTAAATAAATAAATAATAAAAATAACAATTATAATTATAATGTCACATATATGATAGGTACAAATATACAATATATATATATATATATATAATAAAACAAATTAAATATGAATAAAATAATATAAATACATAAATAAAAATTATTATAAAACCAATAAATTCTAAAAAAAATAAAACTAGTGTATTAGTACATACACAAAGGAAAATTAATAAAAAAAAATACACGAAATATCGAAAAATTAGTTAATTAAGTATGTATGTAAAAAAATAATTCAAATTTATTTTTTGGGGTCTAAAATTTCGGCGTTATTTATTAGGGGATTTGTCATAAGATGCCCATACACTATCGGGTTTGGACCACGAGTATGGATCACCTACTGTCTAGCCAAACTCGTGGGTCATTCCCACGCATAACAGTCCAAACTTTTAATTTTGTGATTTTCAGTTTACTTCTATCAGTATTTTTTATAAAATATATTTATAATATAATGTATATATATAATATAATTATATATATATACAATATACTCATATATAATTATATTTATATGAGTTCAAATATAATATAATGTCTTAAATGTGATTAAGTCGTATTTAGTATGAAAGTGGTAATAGGTAGTAGTAAAATTTTTTGTATAATTAACAAATCTTCGAGTTTTTAAAATAAACATATTTACTTGTGATGCTGCTGTTTGCTTGTTTAAATATTGCATGTTATAGTGAAGTTTCAGAAAAGAAAAAGGACGGAATTGGAAATATAAAACCTGATTTTACTATGTTACATGCATATCAAAGTTTTTTTTTTTCCAAGTACTATAGTCTGGTCACAATACTGTTATTATTGTCTATATTTATGTACAATAATAATAATAATAATAATATGGTCATTCTAAATCGAAACATCTAAATGTGAGTGTATATAACTGATTCATCCAGTTATCGTATATGGTTCTGAAATGTGGCTTCTGAGAAGTAAGACTTGGAGCAGTAATTAAATGAGATTAGGAACACAAAAAGGGGAAAAAGAAATTTACAAGCTGGCTAAGGGAAAAGAAAAGAAATCCAGAGATTTTAAAAATGTACGTCATATAAAATATGAGAAAGGAGTGTTAACTAAGGACAATGAAGTGATGGAAAGAGTGATGAAGAGATGGACAGAATATTTAAAAGACTATTGAATTATCAATTTTGAGAGAGACAATAGATCGAATTGAGTAGAATTTAGGTATGGTGAATTTAATAAGAGAAGCAGAAATCTAGAGGTTGAAAAATGAAAAATAAGAAAGTGGTAGGATTGCATGAAGTACCAGTAGAAGTCGGGAAAATATTAGAGTTTAGGCATAGGATGGCTAACAAAGTTAGGTACTAATTGAAAGAAAAACACCAGAAGTGTGGAGGAAAAGTTATGTGGTACTTACCAATGTTTAAAAATAATAGAGAAAAGGGTAAGAAGTGAGATATTTATTACAAGAAATCAATTTGGGGGTATACTTGGGAGGTTAATAATTATGGAGCCAATATTTTGCACAAGGCAGATAGTAGATACATTTTTATATGGTATTTATTGATTTAATTATTAATAAACCGGATTTTAATGTCAGAGTAATGTGCACCAGAATTCGGTTTTGAGTTCTTACCTATTTTCCTTGTTAATCAATGAAATAACTAAAGGATATACAAAGTGAGGTATTTACCTGTATATAGTACTTACATGCTGTTTGCAGATGATATAGTGAGTCCTGAGGAAATAAACGGTAGACTTAAGGTGTGGAGTAAAGCTTTTTAGAGACAGTAAGATTAGTAAAGGGAATATTTGTAGAATTAAAGAGAAGAGGAAGACTTAAAAATAGATGATTGAACATAAGAGTTATTTGAAAACCACTGGTATAAGTAAAGAGGATGTGAGAAATCAAGGATAAGTATGGAAGGATGGTCAACCCCAAATAGTTGGGAGAGAAGACAAACGAGAAGAAGATAATTAGTAAGACTCAGTAAGAGTGACCTCAAAATATTACAAATAATTTAAAAGCTCCTCTTCAATTCAAACAATGCACAACACTATTATTGAATCATATTATCAAAAACTATTTCTAATAGTATTTTTAAAAAGAAAAAAAATCTTAAACTATGTAACTATTTTCTTAAATAGTCTTTTTTTATCTTAAATAAATTCCAATGACAGATTTCTACTTATAGGTTTAAAATTTGAACAATTCTATAATTAATAATTATTTGATTAAAAATGTATTTATTACAAATACTATAAAATATTAAATGTATAATGTATTCAAAACACCAACTATTATATTTTATATATTTTAAAAGGTACATATATTCAATTAGGTAGGTACCTACTATTGTTGTCGTGTTGAACTGTCTATAGTTGCAATTAAATTAAAATTTAGTAACTATCTACTATGGAAAACATTACTACCCTAGTTCTTCAATATATTTGGCAGAAGAGTAAGTAACAAGATAAAATAAACAAATCATATTAAGTTTGTTGTTCCTAATGTCGTGCAACAGAAAAACAATTATGTGATATGTTTATAGCAAGGTATGTCTCCAAGGAAAATTTCTTATTTCCTAGTGAATAGTGAATCTCTTCCCATATATTATCCTTCATAATGATGTTCTTAATATTTCACATTATAAATCTGTGTAAAACTGATGTTTTTAAGATAGGAGAAAAATATTATTAGGAAATACACTTGGTTGCTGCAGCTGACTGCAAAGTATTGGTTCTTGGGCCAATTACTGCAATCAACTGCAGAAGAATGTTTATTACAAAAATTAAACTAGGTTTATATACAGATGAAAAAATCATTAGTGTGACTGTCGCAGCAACTTGCAATTGACTGTAAAATTGAAGTTCCAAAGGATCATACTTAAGATATTCTAAAAAACTGTACATAAAAACTAATAGGTCACATTATAACATTAGTTATATTTTTATAAATAATGTAAACAAAAACCTTAATACGAAAAAAAAAATTTAATGAAATGTAATTAAAAAGAACAATACACTTAAGTCACTTTTACAATAAATTCAAAAAAAAATTTTAAATTTTATTTCTAAAAAAAAAAAATACTATACTACTTACAAATTATTTACTCTTAAATTGTATTAGTTTAATTCAGTGGTTCTCAACCTTTTTGACACTACGGACCATTTAGAGAACTTTCAAGAAGTCGAGAACCACCTCGATTTGTTAATGAACTTTTTTTTTTACTTATACAAACATTTATCATACATATTCAAGAATTTAGAATAAATAAAAACAATATAAAGAAAGAAATAATGTAACAACTAACAAAGCTCTGTACAAAAGTTGGAGTTCATTTTTTTGTTGATTTAGTCCATTGGCATTCTATAGTAGGATGGAGATTGACTGTTGAACTGATTCCTTGTTTGTAGTATAGGATAAAATTTTTATTATTCCTAAACGACCGTGACAATCAGATGGTTCATTTCCAAAAAAAAATTATTGGTAGCAAATGTCGTTCATTTTCTACTGAACATTATAACGGAAAAAGTTATGGGGGTGTAAATTTACACCGTAAATAGATCATCACTTTATAAATAATAATGTATTTATTATTACAAATAATAGATCACTAAATCACTTAATTTAGTTTACTGTCGACCATGTTGGTTATTTTATGTAGGTATATCAAGTTCATGGACCAATGGTATTAATAATTGGAAACATATTTCGTAGAAAATTTAATTGCACGAAAAGAGTTTATCCCATATAAACGCTTATCTTACTGTAGACCGATGAGAAAAAATAATACTTTATCTGAAGAATTAAAATCTCAAATTAGCGTACCTACAAGTTGGATTTTGGAGGCAAGTCGTAAAACGTATTAAACGTTACTTTGATGCTGGGGTTTCAAAATCTGCCATTTCGACTTTCTTTTTTAAGTGGTGACTTCTTATCAGTCATCGATCTTCTTGCGATGTATGATCCTGTATTATCAGAGCTATTATAACGAGGATCTAAAAATATAAATTATTTAAGTCCCACTATACAAAATGAATTAATTGATAAGATTGCCGAATGTGTAAAAAAAATCTATAATTTCTGATGTTTAAAAAGTTCCGCTTTTCTCGTACATAACTGATACCACACAAGACATTACAAAACGAGATCAAATGAATCAAATAATTCGTTATGAACCCTATATGGTCGTTGAAAAAACCCGAAGACAATAAACCGATCAAACTCGGGATAGAAGAATCATTTCTCAGATTGTGTTTATTGAAGGATCATACATTCAGTATCTCAGGATTTGACGAAAAACGATGGATTAGATATCGGTAAATTACGTGGACAAGGCTGTGACGGCGCAGCTGTTATGAATGGAGTTTATAACGGCGTTCAAACAAAAATAAAAACACATTTTCCTTTTGCAGGGTATATTCACTGTAATGCCCATAATTTAAACTCGGTTATAAATGATACTATGACTTCTCAAAACTGAAAATAATTCAAGTTATTTACGGAGTACGATGACAGAGGAACGAGCCGGGTGGTTTGCAAATTATTTCCATTGAAAATAAACGGGAACGGGAATTAAATTCGGAAAAAAGTCATTGATAAATTCGCTCAAATGAAAGCTCGAAAAGTTAATTTTTAAGTATCAAATTACTATTACGTCAAATTATAAATAATGATATATCTGTATAATTAGTAAAATTATATAGGTACATTAGATAATTTTTTTTTTTTTTTTTTTTATTAGCTCTTAGAGTTACTATTTAATAATTCATATTTTTATTAAAATTTAATTTCTGTGTTAAAGAGAGCCACCAAAGTTCACGCTACGCCATTGGGTATAATATTGGAATCGGGACCATCAAAACCTTGCCGCCTCGCTCTAAGAAAAAATTTTAATGAATTAAATGATGCCCCATGCCCGTGTCCGACTCGAAGAAAGACTTGTACAAAATTATTGGAATCAAAATATACGGTGAAGTCCTATCCTATCTACATACACGAGCGCCATCTAGATCATAGAGTGATTTTACAACAGAATGAAATATTCTCAACATTTTTCAACATAATAAATTATTCTGTGTTATTATGCAGCAATACAGCATCATATTATTATACCACACGACGAATTAAGATATCTTAGTTGTTCGTGCCCCAACCGATTTTTTGATCAATTGTAGTGATAATTATTATCGATCGATCTTCGAATAAACATCGATTATAAATTATATTATATTAATATAATATCGATTATTTTCAAATAATATTCCACCAAATCAGGTTATGCAACCTCGTGACCCATGATTGTTGCAAAAAAAAAAATCTACAATTTGTTTTAACATTCGTTGCCGATAAATATTTTTTTCGGTTTTTTTTTTTTTACCCGTTTCGAGACGTTATTAGGGAACAATTCTTGGTGTATAGATCTTTTTAGTTTTATTTGTTCTTTCCGAATATTCAATAGTTTATTGATTAGTTATATACCTACTTGTTAAAATTCCGATTAAGTATCAAAGGTTTTTAATTACCTATATAGGTACCTAAAACAAAAAAAAACATCATGAGTGAAACTTCAAAAAATCCCGGCGAACAACAACCAAGCATTGAAGACACCAAGACAAAAAAGTAAGTAATTGTTAATAGGCATTGAATTCTTACAAAATTTTTAATTACATATCCATCTAATAGAAAGCGGAATAGAAATCGTAAAAACACTGTTAAAGCAGAACAAAGCACTGGGAATGGAACTGTTGAGGAAACTCCACTGCCATCAACTATTTCTATTCAAGTTAGTGTAATAAATTTCATGTATGAAATTAAAATTTAAATATAACCATTATCATATAATTATTATAATGTAGGTATTCTAGGAACCAAAAAAATTATATATAAATAATTGTAAGTACTACTCATTTTAATTGATCACTGAATAAAGTTAAAATTACAGAAATATAGTTCATTAAATTTATCATTAGGTACATATTCAATTAATTTTGAAGTTAAATATGTTTTATGAATATTACCTATATCTACATTTTGAAATTAACATACTTACTAGCAATATTGATTTATTAGGTTTTGAGCTTTTATATTATAGCGCGTTTTAGTTATTTTCTTTAGACTTAGTATCGAATAGGTAATTAATGGCTTCAGGTATATTTTTCTATTTGAATAAGACTGAACTTTAATCTACCTTCTTAATTTAAGATTTAAGTAGGTACCAACATCAGCATTTTTTTTTAAATCTGAGATTTATATATATTTTATACTAGGATGGATTTTTAGTCTGCGATTGAAACTGTTAGTGAAAACTTAAAAACTACTTAAAACTTCAAATTAACTTCTATTATAAATTATATTTATTAAATGTCATAGGATATTCAAAAAGCGATGGAAGTATTCTCACTGCAACAAAGAGCAGCCAAAACTCCAGAAGAAGCTTTACACAAACAATATCGTTTTTGGTATACACAACCAGTACCTAAAATGAGTATGTATTATTGTATTATAACTTGTTTTTATTTGTTATTTATGTACTATATTGACATTTTTTTTATTTTAATTCATTTTATAACAGTATAGGTATATATTACATTAAATTTTGCATTTATTTTATGTACATAGGTGAAACTATAGTTAATGATGGTCCAATAGAAGAGGATAAAACAATTGATCAAATTAGAAAAGAACCCTTTACATTACCAGATGGTTTTCAATGGGATACTCTTAGTTTAGATGATCCATTTGTCTTAAAAGAATTGTACACATTATTAAATGAAAACTATGTTGAAGATGAAGATAGTATGTTTCGATTTGATTATCAGCCTCATTTTTTGAAATGGTATTAAATAATTTTATTTTGTATTATGTGAATGCCTTTTTTTAAATGTTTAACTGATAATAGGGCTCTTCAGCCTCCTGGATGGTTAAAAGAATGGCATGTTGGTGTTCGAGTCATTAAAAGTAATAAATTAGTGGGTTTTATTAGTGCCATCCCGGCCTTGCTTAAAGTCTATAACAAGTAAATAGTTTTAATTTTGTTATTAAATAAGTATAATCATTTATTAATACATTTTTCATATTTTAGATCTCAAAAAATGGTTGAAATTAATTTCCTTTGCGTACATAAAAAATTACGTAGTAAAAGAGTTGCTCCAGTTTTAATTCGCGAAATAACTAGACGAGTTAACCAAATGGGTATTTTTCAAGCAGTTTATACTGCTGGAATAGTTCTGCCAAAACCTATAGGAACATGCAGGTAATAAAAGTAACTTATTCATTGAAACATGCCGTAATCCCTAATTAAAAAATATTAAAATAATTTTAAAATTTCTAAAACTTAAAAGTTATTATATTCTATGTTTATACCGTTGCTTCAAATCCAGATTTAATAGAATTTAGATTAGTTATTGAACATGTAAACATAGTAAATTATACAGAAAATCAATATAAATCTTGATTCAAATTGATTTATCTAATAATTCAATTAATTTTGTTGGTGTAAATATGATGAAAATATCAAATTTTGAGTTGATAAAATAAAATTTATAAAAATGTGTTGATAAGAAAGCCTAATAAAATCATAAAGTATGCCTTAAGTACTATTATATACTGTGTCTCAAAGTATAACGCACCGCTTGGTGTATCACAAAGTACGGTTGCGGAAGTTGTCAAATGACTCTCAACGAAATTAAATTTTATTTTCCAAACAGGATTGGTAGTATATACTGTGTTATAATAATCTGCCAATTATTTTATCTAGATTTCCGATTTAACTATTGGTGTCAGTCGGCATGCGTTGCTGTGCGGCGCTCATAAAAATACAAAAATCGGCAAATTTAGAATGACGATCATTCAAACCACTTTCACAAGTTTGGTCATTTATTTTTTAAATTTTTATTTAAATATACATGTAATATATTGTATTTTCGTATATTATTAAACATTTCTAGATGGAAGTTTTTTCCAGTTATTATTACACATGTTGTCGCAAACATAAATATGCATATGTCAATAAATAAGAAAAACAATAAATACGCGATTTAAAAAAAATTGATTAAAATATTATACATCTTTACACTAAAATACTATATAATGTTGATGTAAAAAATCTGATAATACATCGTCGGTCATCATGAAAAAAAAAAAGTAAATAAATAAATAAATGTATGTAATAAAAAAAAAAATTAAAAATTAACAGCGAGCAAACTTGAGAGCAGTCACAAAGGGTTTGGTAAGCACATTGGAATGTGGAACATTTGGCATGTTTTGTATAACGGCTGTGTCAGATGCTGTGACCTAAACTGGTGTTCAGACCAGTTAATAGAGTAGATGCCCAGCGCGGATGGAAACTGGTCGAGCAGTCGACGCGTTCTGCTTTGAGACATAGTATAAATTGAGATTCTTAATAAATACTGATGTAAATAGATATGATTTAGATAAATACAAATATTAATTTATTATTAAGCCATATTTAGTAGTCTGGGTGTAAACATAGTAATATAGTAATGAAGTAGTGTTCTCACATACATACATTTTATATTTTTTCCCTTTAATAATTATGTTACCTAATGTACAAGACCCATAGACAATTTACTATTGTTAATGTGGAAACCTGTAAGGGCATTTTGTACATATAAATTTCAAATTTTTAAAACAATCCAGTCTTACATCCACAAAATGAACTTTATTTTTTAATAAATTTAGATGCTGCTAATTTTAATTAATTTTGATTCAATATTTTATTAATTATAATCCTCCAAATTTGTATGAAAAAAGCTATAGTACATAATATATAAGATTTTATTGAATTAAGATAAAATCATAGGTGACTCAGTTGGTAACATTATATCTCGTATATGTGCCATGTTAATATATTAAATTTTAAGGAATCATAATTAATAAAGGAATTATCATTATTAATCAATTCTTGATTCTCAATTCCAATTCCAATTTTTTTTTAAATATTGGTTCTATTAGGTTTCATAGAAGAAAAAAAAGTAGTGGTTTACTATATAAAAAATGCTGATTTTGTTAAAATTTCCATTTATCTATCATTTCATAATTATTCAAAATGTACAATGACCAAAGATATATATATATATATATACATTTAATACACTTATATAAAATATCGTTTTTTAGTATAAAAATGTGTTTATTATCTATTACATGATATTATATTATTTTTTAGATATTGGCATCGTTCGTTGAATCCAAAGAAATTAATTGATGTAAAATTTTCACACTTAAGTCGCAACATGACTATGCAACGAACATTAAAGTTACATAAACTTCCTGAAACAACTCGCACTCCAGGATTTCGCAAGCTTACCGAAAAAGATTTGCCACAGGCTCGAAAATTACTTTCTGATGTTAGAATGCCATTAATATAAATGTATATAAATATATTATTTTTATTATTTTTACTTTTCAGTATATGAATTCCTTTGATTTGTCACCCATGTTCTCTGATGAAGAATTCAAACATTGGTTCCTGCCGCAGGAAGGCATTATAGATGCTTATGTTGTTGTAAATAATAATAAAATAACAGGTATAATTGTATTTAAATTTTTATCACATTAGGATAATTATGTGTATATTATTTTTGTTATTAATTAACGTAAAAACGATGACTTAAATTAAAGAAAAAATATAGATATTTATAAATATTAATTTGTCATTTTAACATAAAATACTCATTTCAATTATAATTTTCACAATCTCTGGTTTATGTTTTTTTTTCAACATCAAATGCTGTATTTTTAAAGTTACATTTGGACAGAATATTTTTCTACAAATATTAATATATACATAATATAGTTATATATTAAATAATGAACTAATAATTATTTATAATACCTAACATTATAATATTCACATTTAAAATTTGGAAGTGAAGAGTTGTACAATAAAATGAGTTATAAATCAGTTTTAAATACATCTCTTGTATAAGCTTAAAATGTTTTACATCATTATTTATAATAAATTGTAAATAAAAAAATAGACAAAAAAAAAATTTGATAATTAATAATCCTAAACATAATAGTTGACTGAAATAATGTCAATATTTGTTTTAAAACTAAAAATGTTGTCTATTATAAATTTACACATTGTAAAGTATATGTAGTTTTATAATAGACTATTATATATTATATATATATCCACAATATGCCCACACTTTAAGTGATCACTCAATTTTTCATCTATATAACCTTAAAATTAAATGAGTTTATTGTGATTTAAAGAAAGTGAATACAATTTTATTAAGAATTTTCAAATATTTGCATGTGCCATATTATTGCTATATTGGCACAGATTAAATGCAGTTATTCCATAAATTCCCTTTTATACTGATCAAGGAAGCTATTAATTTTACAATGTTTAGTTTTTTTCTTTGGGAGTAACTTTTCAATTAGGAGTTTTGCAGTTTGTATGTTAACAATAGCAAATTGGTTCTAGTTGGTACTTTTAAGAGGTCATTTTTAATATTCCCAGTAGTGTGTTTAAGTTTAAAGAAAAACTATCTATATGTATGCAATATAATGTATTTTATAAATGTGAAATAACAAAATAATATTTAAAGATCATGGCTCAATTTATTATACTAAATTTCACTCAAAATTGTTTTAATTAAAATGTATACATACCATAGGCGTAGCATGAACAAAAGCTGTTGGAGGCTATAGTCCTAGCGTGATATACTAAGTTATAAATACATTTGATAAAATAAATAAATTCATTTAATTTAATAAAATAGGGTCGAGCAAACACACAACTCTACTCTTCTTCTTCTCTCCCAACTATTTGGGGTCGGCCACCCTGGTCCTACACTTCCACTTAACTCTATCTCCCGCATCTTCTTCATTTACTCCCACCTTCCTCATATCACTCACCATTACATCCCCCATCTCTTTTTCGGTCTTCCCCTCCCCTTTTACCAACAACATGCATTTCCCTTACTAATCTTACTGCCTCAGTCTCTTCCCTCCTTAATACATGCCCGAACCATCTTAATCTATTCTCTCTCATTTTGTCTACTATCGAAGCTACCCCTATACTACCTCTGATATACTCATTCCTTATTTTATCCTCTGTAGTAACTCCACTCATCCACCTTAACATTTTCATCTCAGCGACACTCATTCTCTGTTCTATTTTTCTATCTACTGCCCAACATTCTGTTTCATACATCATTGCAGGTCTCACCACTGCCTTATAAAATGTATTTATTAACTTAATAGGGATTCTTTTATCGCACAGAACACTTGACGCTTCTCTCCACTTCGTCCATCCACACTTAATCCTGTGTTTCATATCCTCTTCGAAACCCCCGTCTTTCTGTACAACGGACCCTAAATACTTGAACCTCTCCACTTCTCCCACCAAATCTCCAATTAACTTAATTTCTAGCCTTTCCCTATTCCCTCTGTGTTCCCTATCATCAAAATCATACTCTATATATTCTGTTTTACTTCTACTAATCCTTAGTCCTTTACTTTAAAGAGCTTCCCTCCACTCTTCAAGTCTACCATTCATTTCCTCAGGACTTTCTCCTATCAGTACTATATCATATGCAAACAACATGCACCATGGTACCTCCCCCTGTATATCCTTTATTATTTCATCCATTATCAGGGAAAATAAGTAAGGACTCAAAGCTGAAACCTGATGTACCCCTACTCTGACCCTAAAATCCTTAGTTTCGCCACACAGACTTCTGACTTTTGTACTCGCCCCTTCATACATATCTTCAATTATGTTCACATACACCATTGGTAATCGTTTCTTCATTAATACCCACTTTAAGATCTCTCTAGAAATCCTATCATAAGCTTTCTATAGATCAATAAATACCATACACAATTTATTTTTGATTTCTCTGTACTTCTCTACAATCTGTCTCACACAAAATATTGGCTCTCTTGTTGACCTCCCAAGCATAAACAAAAACTGATTTCTAGTAACAGTTGTCTCACCTCTTACTCTTATATCTATTATCTTTTCCCAAATCTTCATACTGTGGCTCATAAGTTTTATCCCTCTATAATATAATTTCCACAATCCTGTACATCTCCTTTACCCTTGAATATTGGTACTACACATCTCTTCCTCCACGCTTCTGGAATTTTTCCTTCTACTAGTATATTATTAAAGAACTTTGTCAACCATTGTATACCTAAACTTCCTAATACTTTCCATACTTCTACTGGTACTCCATCCGGTCCCACCGCTTTCTTATTTTTCATTTTTCTCACAGCACTCCACACTTCCTCTTCCCTTATTAAATCTACC
>JAIPRL010001709.1:22657-61368 GCA_025469235.1 Pemphigus obesinymphae
AAGTCCTAAAAGAGGTAATTTTCGGTTTTAAGGTCTAAAAATTTTATACAGCGTTAAATATACGTTACTCTAACTAAATTCAAAAAATTTTGAAAATCCGTAGTCACAATTTTTTTTTTATAGTCATTTTAATTTTTTCGACAAAATTATCAATTTTGAGGTATTTAAGTCCAAATAGTTGGTAAAATGAGATTTTGAGACCTGGAGAAATTTAGTATAACGTTTGTCGTGCATTAATTTAACTAAATTTACATAATATTTTGTTCGTTTTCAATATTATATTTCATAAACTGAACATTCAATAAAATATACTATATAATATTATGTAGTAATAACTGTATCTACATGAAACTGAGTTATTATAAATATATCATATTACATTTTAAAATATGCATTAGGTCACACTAAATCATATTTATTTCTACATTTACCTACTGAGTAGGTATATAATTAATATTAAGAGTTATGTATACTATACCGAAGCTACGCTCAGAATCGTTTTTTTGAATGCAATGATTTATCATTGCTTTCAAATGCAATACATCCACCAAGATTATCCTGCCCAATAGCATCCTATGCTCAGTATGAGCATCCACTCATACTGACGCCTGACGAGCGAAGTGCTTCCACCCCCTACTGGCCGGCTTTTTTTACTTATGCATTAAAAAACTTCTTTCTGGTAGAAATAGTGTTTACAGAAAAATAAAAATAAACATCATTGTAAAATCACCAACTCCCTCGCTCCGCTCAGAATCTAAAATATAAACAATTAATAAACAATTAATACCTGTATATAGAATATACTAATAATAAGAAATAAATTATTATACGATGACTCGTATAATAACATATATATATTAAAACTTATAATACAATTTATTATATTAGAAAATGTATTATTACTAATATGTAGATAGCTATTAGTAAATAACATTATTTAAAATATTATTAAAACTATTATGTTTTACTTCATTATAATGAGTAATTCTTTTAATACTAAATTAACGTACATATTTAATTGGTTATTTAATGTTATTAAATCTTTTTCTATATTGAAATATATATTTTAAAGTATTTAAATATAATGTTCGTATTTTAAATAGGTACTTAAAAAAATGTTATTATATATATGTTATTTTAAATACTATATTTGTATTTATTACTATTTTTTTTTTTTTTAATAATTTTATAGGTAATTAGGTATTTATTGAAACGTTTAATGATATCGATAGCTAATGTTCTAGTTCATGTGATAATGTTGATAGTTATATCAACTACCAAAAATGGCCGGAGTAATGAAGCACGCAACATAACATAGAGATTTAGAAGAAATATATATATATTAATTCCTTAGAGTATTAAAATTTTAATTAGAAATAATTAAAATAAAATATTTTAATTGTTGATATCATTCTCTACGAATGTTAAAAATGTAGCGTTTGAATTTGTATTTAAAATAGCTTATTATCGACTTTATTACCAGTGATTAGTAATATTAGTGTTTAAATACCTAAATTTTTTATCGACGTGTATCATTAAAACCGTTTCTAAAACACGTACGTTTATTATTATTATTATTATTATTATTCACAGATAAACTTCAACTGAGAATAAATATACAATACATCCATAACTCTTGTATTTTTATTATATTGCTTAAACATTAAAGTAGCACGTTTTTGGTATTTTAATGTCGGAACCCAAACTTTGCAATTGGTTTAGAAAATTTTCCCATAATTGCATATCTAGTATTTTTATTTAAAAATATTGGAGTCATTCGAATCATTCGTTAATATTACAATATTCTCTAATTATATTTTTCCTTGTAAATCATTCTACACTATTGTTATATATAATAATAAGCCTACTTTATACTATATTCACCTCATGGAAGGGTTCTAATAAATTTTTAATACATTTAATAAAACAATTTAGAAAAATGTAAATTATTTTGGTATTAAATTTCATTAGATTACTCATATTTTCAAGTGTTACTTAAGAAGACTCCACACCACGAAAAATAGTCCATAAAAACATAGTTTCGTACCTCAAGTATTATGTTGTCCAAAATTATCTCAGGTGAATAATTTTTATATTGATAAAAAGCTGACAACATTTACTATTATTATATAATATAATAATATAACAAATAACTTGACTAAGTATAACAAGTAACTAAGTTACTAAGAATTAACAAACAATTTAATAAAGTTTAGCTTTTCTTAATAAAATACCTATATTTAAAAGTTAAAACTTGTGTATTCACTTGATTCATTTCATAACTTCTTATTCCATAATTTTCACACCCAAATAGTCTGTAAAAATATAGTTTCGTACTTTTCGTAAGTATTATGTTGGCCAGAATTATGGCGGGTAAATAATTTTTACATCGATAAAAAGCTTACAACATTTTAACTGAGCCATTTTTGTTTAATGTTAAAATTGTATTTTTCATAAGCAATTGAAATTGTAATAATTTGACATTTTCAAGGATCAACCATTACAGATTTAAAATACTTGCAAAAAAAAAACATCTGTCAAAAGTAACACAAACTTCTCTTCTTTTATTTACTGCCAATATTAATGATTTATGATCATTCTGAAAGCCATAAAATTTAAAGTACGAATGAAAGTATAATGTGGTTTTTTTTTAAAAAATATCGCGATTACACAACAAAAATAATACGGGAATTTACTACTTTTAAAATATATTAAAATATTTTTAAATCATTAGATTTTCATTTTTCTTGAAATTCCCATAAAAATTGTCTATAGAAAACCCATTAAAAAATTGGTGTATGGAGTGCACTTAATCGTTATTTAAATCATTATACAAGTCATTGGAAAAATTAAACCTTTAAAAAATTTACCCCGTTTTCCTTAGAAAGTATATAAGTAAAATATATATAATAAAGTATTTATTTTGATTAGATGTTCAAAAAATACGTTCATCCGTAGTATTTGAACACATTTTTAACGGACTGATTGTAGATAAATATACCTACCTATTATTATTTTTTATTTTATAATTCATGAACGGTCATGATGTTCTTTAAATTAATAATATCAACAAAAGATTAATTAGCATAAATAAACAAAAGTGCATGTATAAAAAAATATAAATATAAAGTGATAATACAATTATTCTAAAAAGAAAAAAGAATACGTAATAAAAAAATTAAGGTGTAGAATTAGAACATAAAATTGGCAAAACGCCATTCTTAAATCGATCATGAAACATATCAAAAAAATCAACATATGTACACACTATACACACAGAGTTTGCTAAAAATAAAGCAGTAGGGAAAAAAGTTCCAGCTGCTAAGTTAGTTTTATAGTTAGGTACAAAAAACAATACTGATAATCTTGTTATATACATTAGAATATACAATCCAACTTAAAATAATAAATCTGGACAATCAATATCATAGTTAATGAGATCATAAATAAATATTAAATTGACAAGTTTACGCCTAATTTCACACGTATCAAGGTCAATTGAGTCCGCAATTAAAGAATACGAATCCTTAGAGAAAGGTAACTACATTTTAAAAGCCAAGGATTTTAAAAATTTTAATTGTACATTTTCAATATTTGAAATATCAATTGCATAGTTTGGAGACCAAATTCGAGAACCAAACTCTAAGTAAGATCTAACCAAGGAACAGTAAAGCGATTTTAAACAAAATTTATTGTTAAATTGAACTTCTATTTAAAAAACCAAGCATTTTGAAGGCTATGTTGATAATTATCTTAAAATGAAAATTAAACGTAAATTCAGAATACTAGATATATGGTAATGAAAGTAATCGGGCTATTATTACGAACAAATAATATTCTACTACATTTATTAATATTCAAAGGGAGACAATACCTACTTCAATCAACAAAACGATTTAAATTTTTTTGTAAAAATATGCAATCAAAAAGAGAACGAATATTAATACAAATTTTCGTATCATCAGCTAACAATAATACTTTAATACCATTATCCAAAATTTAAGGTAAATCATTAATGAAGATTAGGAATAGTAACGGACCCAAATGATAACCTCGAGGAACCTCCGAGTAAACGATAAAATCTCCAGATAAAGTATTCAATAATTTAATTCGTTGTGTACGACAGTGCAAATAAGATTCGAGCCACTTTAAAAACGCTCCATGGATACCATAATAATTTAATTTAATTAACAAAAGTTCATGATTAACTATATCAAATGCCATTTTAAAATCTGTGCATATACAATCTATTTGTTGTCCCTTATTATAACACCATTTAAATTATCGGTTTGAAAAGTTAAATTATTATAGTTACAATTGAATGTTTACGACGGAATCCATGCTGGAAACCGGATAGACGATTATTCATTAATAGACGATAGTTTAACAGTAATTAAAGCCTCGAAGATTTTAGGTATAAAGTGGACATTTTCGAAATAGGTCTATATATATTTTTGTTTATAATTTGAGTACTTGTGGATTTTTCTAATAATAAATTGAAGACTCAATTCCACAAAAATATTTACATTATTTACGGCCAGTCGTTATTGTGTAGGTACTGAAGATGGTAACTTTGTTACTGAAATACGTATTTACCGAAATAAAGTAAATATTTTTGTGGAATTAAGTATTTAATTTATTATTAGGTCTATATAGTTACAGACATCAGAAATATTACCAGTTTTGTGGTGAAGTGGAATAATAATAATTATGCGTAGGTATCCAGCACCTACCTACTATCTGTATATTATATACGTCATATTATCAATGCTGGACATAAACGAGTTAATAAGTTAATAGTTAAGTTAAAAAACAAGTTAATTTAAATTTTTAACTTAACTTTTTATATTTGATTTTTGTTAACTTAATTTATTTTTGGCTGTATTAACTTTTAATTAACGAGTTACTTTTAATTAAAACTCAGTTAAGTTAGTTTCGAAATAATAGATACGTTTTAATTTCATATTGTGTATATTGTCAAAATGGTTGAATAAAAATAAAGTTGTTTTTGTCGTTTCTAATAATTCTTATATTATCGGAATTATTTATTTTCCGAAAATATAAATAAAACAAGAATAACTATTGATTATGATTTATGTAATAATCTCCCCATAATAAAAATTGAGGAATATATTAAATTTCCCACCAATAAACAATATTTAGGTAAAAATGAGAAATTTCCATTTGTTAGAATTTTGAAGAAAAGCGTATGTAGATACTAATTAAACATTTTTATGAACCTATATATTGTTAATTTTAATAATTATTATTATTATAAATACATTGTAGTATTTTCAGTAATATTATGTCAATGATTATTAACAGTTTTAAAATGTTTAATGTTAAAAATAACAGTTTAAAAACTTAATTATACCTGTATGTCTCGAATTTTATATTGACTCAAAAAAAAAATTAACTTAACTTAAGTTAATAAGACTTATTACTTAGTAATTTTTTTTTTTTTTTTTTTTTTATATTAACTTAACTTTTAACTTAATCATTAACGAGAAAAAATAACCATTAACTTTAAACTTTTAAAAAAACATTTCTATTAACTTAACCGAGTTAAAAAAAAAAAAAAAAAACATTGCACATTATATAGATAGGACTAGAAAAATAAACACGGAGAACCTTTAGATCATCGTATACCGGTGGAAGGGTGTGGTGGGTGGGTGGGTGAATAGGGGGTTTGGTAAAATTTCGACCGAGAAAATATTATTTAATGATAACGACGTTGAAAAAATAATCGATTTGCCAATATTGTTCTCGGTGACTAACAGACTGTACCTATAATATATAATATCTAAAACTCGTATACGATATTATGATATACGCTTCAAGGCTCCCCCGCCTCACCGACCTAACCTAACCTAACCTAACCTAACCGCTCAATGGTAGGGAACACGTTCACTGCAGTCCGCAGCGCAGATTATATTGTGCACGTATAGATAGATAATGCGAATGTCCGCGGTCCGTCAGTCCAAGTCGGGTCATTCCGATTCGGCGCGTTGTCGACGCGATTCGAAAATCTGTCCGTTTTCACGATAGTCTGCGCGTATGTACGGCACGTTATTCGAATATAGACCTTTTGCGTTTCGCAATCCATTCGTTCGGTTTATTCGTATATATTCGTGTACACGTATATCGCCGGTTTTTTTTTTAAAAACTTTAAAAATCATTATGACCTGTATTTCATTGCGGTACATCGTATAAAAAAAAATAATACGTACTATCGCCGTCATGCAGTGTGTGCTCTTATTTCTGTTGGCCGTGCCGTTGACGGACGTTTTCGGTTATTACATAGCCGATTTGACTTTACCCGAGAGAACGCAAAAAGTGTCGGATTTCACGTACGAAAAGTGTCTGTCGAAAAGGAAAATTCTCCACGGAGACCAGTGTTGGGACCTGTTGACCAGAGGACCGTGCGACGAGGGTTGGTGCATGTATATTACCTAAATATATTGTTATATTTAAGCGTAAAGAGGACGCTGTACTTTTAATGTATAAGCAATATTTATGAAATTTTATGACTGGTGAAAAGCCTATAGTTGAATAATATATCACGATATTTGGCTGAAAAATACACGTCTCGGCCGGTAACAGCTCTCATTTGGACCACAGCGCTATTACAAAATCTAAACTTTGTTAACATAAATATGATAACATTATCCATCTATAAAAAGTCACACAAAATATATAAGCACATAATAATATGTATAAAACCCAACATACAAGCACAGATAATGTTGTCATCCTTATGTTTGCAAAGTTTGGTTTTTGTGTGGTCACTGTAGCTTCTATAGCAGCATCTATATAAAGTATTTAAAAACATATTTTTTTTTTTTTTCTTAAAACACTTTAAAAACATTATTATGAGTAGTTATTAAAATACGTTATTTTTTATTTGTATTTAAAAATATAAAAAAAGTTTAAAATGTAAACTACACCACTTCACTAACTTTAATAAAGCTTGATACATCTGACATCATCACAAGCCATAGCTTACGGTCTAAAGTAGAGAACCTAGTCCTATTGTGAAGTCCTATGAACTTTAAGTTTTCTTGAGAACTACTGTAATTACATAGATCTAAATTCAAGAATGGTAAACAGTGGCGTCATTTCAATTTTTTTTTTTTTTTTTTTTTTTTTTTTTAATACGCATAATTTTATTTTATCTCAAAATACTTCTTTCAAACCGTAAATGAGAAAAAAAAGATCATCAACTTTTTTTAATACCGGTTATAAGTCGGGCCAACCAAATTTAAAAAATAGGCGGTCCAAGTTACTATAATATTTAATTTTAAATATGCAATTGTATACCTTGCGCGGTCCAAATGACGCATAACGTTTTTGAAATGCTCTTATCATTTGTTTATGTTTATATTTCAATACTAAATTTAAATTGTATTTAAATACAAATATTTGAACTCTATTTCATTCAAATAAAAACGAACATCACTCCAAATTCCACCCATTTAGAATTTTTCTATTTCCTATTTTGAAAATTAATCCTACCAAATATGACCTATGCTAATTGTTAATGTGTTAAAACGTGCCTGTGTAATCTAATAACGATAAAGCAAATATATTATTAAAAAAATGTAGGTACCCAGTCACACTCTATCTCCTTATTTTCGAGGTTGAATAAAATAGTTTCACGTACAAACAGTTTAAACATACTATAGTATGTAAATGCTAATTGTATTAAAATGTACTTAATATGTCTGTAACCCAGATCTATAATATTTTCATATTCTTAATAATATTGTTCAGTGACAATAAAAACTTTCACTTTAAATACGTAATTAAACACTTGATAATTACATATTCTACGTATAGAATAGAAAAAGATTGAAAAATTTCAAATATTACATTTTAAAAATGGACAGATTTTTCAATAGAATCTACTGATAGTTCTTGGTCTATTGCACAAAAAATTATTAAGTAATTAGATACTAACTAGAGTATCAAACTCCACCCAATATATTAATTTCTGAATCCATTTTCCACACTATAATATACGTTATGACAAATAGGTAACAATGTTTATTATTAGATACTATAACTTGGACGTATTTAACACGGCTGCAACACGATTGAGCATGGAATATTTTAAGCAACGTTGCCACATCCAATCGTTCAATTTGTAAGTATACTTATTTCGGTCATACCAATAAACCAGGCCTAGACCCTCGGTTTGCTCACTTGGACTGCAGTTTAATTCGGGAATATGCCCCGATTTATTGTGATACACATGTAAATAAAAAAATTAAAAATAAATGAAAACAAATAGTACTTTTTATACTCAATCGTGTTATAAAAAGTTCGTTTAATGCACAATCGTGTTTTATCGTTTTAAAATTACCCGCAAATCCTAGAAAAATATATTTTTATTATTTATATTTCCAATCAAAACAGGTTAGCCCCATTTACAATATAATATAATTAATAATAACAAATACGTAGATTTTAACACACACATATTTATAATAAAAACAATACTATACTTAGCTGATTTATTAAACATAATATCACAACATAAAAATTAATTGAATTTTCAGTAGGAGGCGTCCATATTATTGGCTAAATGCATTGATTTATTAAGTGGAATGTTCCTTATGTAATTTTTGGTTTTTATAGCAATATAAAAGGAAAATATTTTTGAGAATCGCATACTAAAATACGGAAGTTTAAGGGCATTAATAAGACTATTACCTAATTTCCTTAAAAAAGATAGATTGCCTAAGTTATTTTATCAGCTAATGAGATAACATTTAAATAATGAAGTACAGGCGAGTAATCATGTGGAGAACCGTGAACATCAAGTGTAAATTTAGCAAATTTTTTAAACCCACTACACACTGGCATCTGTCTCTTACAGTGTGCGGATCCTACGGATAAGAAGCCCATACTCGTAAAAACTATCAAATAAAAATGGTAGGAATGGGTTATCAGATATCAGTGATATCGGTTTAATCGATATAAGTTTTTTCGTAACCAATATTTGAACCGATATCGTAAGAAAAAATAGCATATAATCATTAAGTACATATGAAAATACAGGTAAGTACATATTATAAAATAGTAATTAATGCTAATATATTGTAATATTGGTTTTATCGGATATCGGTTTTATTTTAATATCAGATTTTTTGCCAAAAACACTTGTTTTATTTCGATAGTAGGTATGCCTATATCGGAAAATCGAATATCGGTAAAAAGTGGTATCGGCCCATCCCTACAAAATAGCAATAAAACATCTTGATGGAACCGAAAAACTTAAATTCAGAATGTAACAAACCCAATAGTTTAGGCTAATCGTTGACTCTTTAAAACTTTCAAAATCGTTACTGTATCCAGGCCGCCATAAATGATCGACAAGTAAATATAGGTAATTTATTATATACTCGTTAATTTATATTATTATTGTTATTATAATCAAGGCCGGGCAAGTTAACGATATTTTTTAACTCGTTAAGTTAAGTTAATTGATAATAATATAACCTAAGTTAAGTTAAAAGTTAGTCATATATTTTTGATTAACTTTTAAAGTTAAAAGTTAAAATTTCCTAATTAGAAAAAAAGTTGATATACCTATATTATATCGTAAAAGGTAAAAAAGGATGGTTATTCTTTACGATCAAAAAAAACTACTAGGGACTTCTTCTGCCTGAAAAAGTGTATACATGTAAAAATAAAAACACAACACGTCATTTTAAAACCCATGCATAAATAAGAAATCAGAAAATAACTTCTAACTGCCAAGATACCTACATTATTGTTTGATTCCCACTAATGTAGTGTAAAATAAGCAGTACCTGCCACTTCAATATATTTTCTATACTGGATGGACATAAATACCAGCCTCCGTGTAGTTAAAAAGACCGGGCTCAGCCCAATATTCGTGAACGGCCAACGTCGTGGCGTGTGCGTGAATGGTACATCGATTCTTAACGATTACGTACATGCTATTCTATGGGTACCTACTAAAATTGCGTATAGGTACCAAAAAGTAAAATCCCGTTCAAAAATTTGCATTGTTCTTCGGGCAAAATTTAACTTAATTTAGATACTTTTGTATAAAGTTAACACGTTAGTTTTAATAATAAAGTAACTTATTAAGTTAAAAGTTAATCTGAAAAAAAGTAACGCGTTAAGTAACTTAATTAAAATTAACTTAACTTTTTAACTTAATTTTAACTTTTAACTCGTTAATGCCCAGCCTTGATTATAATATTAATTTGTACTAATGATATTTGAAAAATCAACAAAAATTTTAATAATTTTGTCCTGTTCGAATACATATAGGTTTTTGTACTGATTACTATACAATATACCTTTCGTGGCGACGCATGGGTTTTTTTTTTTTTTCGATCGGTTGAACCGTTCGGATTTCTATTCAATGCAAACAAACAAATACGGAGTAACATTTAGAATTTTATATATATATAAGATAAACGAAATAGTTCGGACATTATATAAAACAAGTAACAACAATTATTTTTTTTTTTATTAAAAATATAGTTGAATAGTGAATACCGTACCTATACAACAATAAAACTATAATTATTATATTTATAGGCAAGACCTTGACGATTTACCGGTCCCAGACAATTATAAATAACGAAAACAACATATGTTTCTATATATATATATAAACGCAGAAATCGGGATATTATAGAAAGTTATTAAAAACACGAAAATCGGTCAAGTGTGGAATTCAATTAAATCTACGTGTGGAATCGGCTAAAGTGATAAAATATTAAAATTTGTCCATTATTTAAACACCCATGTTTCTAAAGTAATAATAATGGCAATAATATTAACTATCGTTATAAGACGGGTTACAGTAAAAAACTTTTGACATACCTACCTATAGTTTTCAATTGTTTTACATTTTCACGCGAGTTAAAATAATTAATAATTTGAACAATTATATATAGGTTCAATTTATTTTTGAAAAACGTGTCTCTACAGTATAACAATGCATAAGTAACTAATAATGCGACTATACCAATACATAACAATATGAGTAAAAAAAAAATCGGTAAAATAATCTAAATTTATTATCAGAACAACGATATAATAAATTTCATAAATATAATATTAAATTATATGTAAATAAACTATAAACCAACAAAATATAGTACCAGTATTATAGTAATACGTATATACCTATAGTATAATTATAATAAATGGTATACTACCATAATATATGATATTAGGTATATACTATATTATATAATATCTTTGGGAATAATCGAAATGTCCGTGTCCTGAATAAATGAATATATGCATGAACAATCTTAAACATTGCATTAAAACTGGCAGGAAATTTCTATGAACTTCTATGATTTATGTACATGGCTAACGATATAAATACAGGTGTGCTTACGTAATCTCGATTTCAGAGAAGTTCAAAGGATTTATTTTAATTTTTTTTTTTTTTTTTTTACTGGATAATACCTAAACCAAATTACATGATACCTGTATATACCTGGGTACCCATATAACATAAAATAAATAATCGAGTCCTTGAGACTTAAATTATTTACATATTTTGTGCCCTGAATACAGATTATTTTTTTAAATTAGAATTTACAATCTGAAAACAACACGAAATTTTAAAATGATGTTACATATGTTTATGTGCATCGCTGCTATAAATATTATAATCGAATATACACGAAAATAATATCATGACGTATAAGTATAGTTAATAAAATAAGTACTTTCTATACTTTTTTACGATATTGATTTTTCATAATACCTAAGTACGTACAGCAGTGTGTAGCGCAACCAGGATTTTCCAGAGAGAGGGAGAGAGAGAGAGAGAGAGAGAGGGGACATTGTTCATTAAACTACTTTTAAAAGAACGCCTTGCCTCTTATTTTCAAGAATTTCTATATAGGTAATGTAAAAGACATTTAAAAAAAATATATGAAAACTAATCAATAAAATAATGTTTTAATACTTGCATTTTTAAAGTAAATTATCTAATTAATACGTATCGTTATTCAAAATGTAAACTCAACTTCACTTAAGTCCTTGCACGATATAATGACCAAAGCCAACATATATATATATATATTTTTATTTTTTTTATTTTGGATAGTGTAAGTTCGTTTGAAATTTATATTTTTAACGAGAAAAAAATTTCAAATAACATGTTTTTCGTCGATCAACACGTATTTTGATAACATGTTGAAACTGCAATAAACCAAGACATTTCCGTGGAATTTAAAACTATAACATAGCTAGGTATACGTATATTAGTGTCCCGAGTTGAAAACTTCGCTGATATAAAATGTTTTTAAACACGAAAATATGACATTTAGAATATCAACACCGATATCATATTATATTATATTTGCTAAAACACTGTTTTCGTATTCGACATAAGTATAGTATAAATAAAATTCATTTACCTAAGTATGCAGTTTTGTGATATTTTGACTTTAACATATATTTTAACAAAATGTATAGAGCATTTTAACCTAAAATTGTATTCAACATTCCAAAGAAATATTTATTTAATAACTCACTTCATTCTATTTGAATTACAAATACAATTATTTTAAACGCTAATTAGAATAATTTCCGTTTAGATAAAATCGAATGCTGGATTGCATACAAATCAATTAAATCAATTAAAATATATAATGAAATGATTAACTAATGACTCATTAAACATTAAACGAATCGTTATATAACTATGAAGTTATAAAATTTATAAAAGAAGCTAAAATTTTACGAACGTTTATGTGATGAAATTTTCTTGACGAATTCTTAAAACAACTAAAAGCCCTTTAAATGTTTTAAGATCTTTTACACATCTTCTCTGTATTTTAAAACATTAAAATTACACCATATACTTGCAGTGATAGCACAAAAAAATAACGCCAAACATTATTTAAGTATTCTGTATCATTAAAATATTAGTAAAGTAATTACTAATAAGTACGTAATTAGTCATTATTATAATTATTAAGTTGAATACTTTTGATCAACTATCAAACTATATTTTTTTTTGATTACAGGGGAGGCCCCATTCTCTAATCACGTATCTGATTATTATTTTAATTTTGAAAACAAAGATACATAATTTCTTTTTATAAAATCAATTTTGAGTAGAGCGTTAATATAATAACAACACATAATATTAAAGAAAACAAATGAAAAAATCAAAATAACTTTTCGAAAATACCAACTAAAACAAATTTCTATCAAAAAACATCTTCACTCAAAAACTCCCACACTAATTCTTTCAGTCCAAAAAAAAAAGTGTAGATAAAACTACACTCTTTGATTTTTTATCAAGTCTATAAGGGCATATTAAAGAAGTCAGTAATCATAACCAAATATAACTCAAATTGCAAATAATGAAAGGATATCATATTAAATATTCGAAAATTAAAAAATAAAGACCATTCTGATATACATGTATGGGGTGAAGAGGAAACCGGGAAGAAAACTAATTAAAATGTAGTTAAATAATACACCATTTTATGTCGATAAAATTTAAATATTCATAAATCAGGATCGAAAATTTTTTCTATTTATATTATAAGTTTGTATTATAAATAACATTAATTGATATAAGACACGGATATTTCTCAAACTGAATAATTTTTCAAGTATTATAATTTTCAATATTTTTATTTAATATTATAATACTTGTAAAATTATTCAGTCTGAGAAATGCCCGTGTCTTATTTCAATCCGCGTCCATATTTTATCCATAAAACATAGTTTATATAATAATAAAATGATTCATGGAATTTGGGTCGTCTAAACGTAAAAAAATACAGTTCTATGAAAAACATATATATTATTATACGTTGTACTTATATCGAATAACCAATGTTTAAAAATCATATTCCTCTTTTCATACTATTATAATTTTGGAGCAAATTCCACTAGTAAGTATATATTATCATGATCTAGCAGAGTCGCGAGAAGCTCGCTTAAGGGGCGAGAGGAGGAATATTGATATTTATAGAATAAAATGCTAATTCACAATAATAAAAATAAACCTAGCAATAGAATGTGACCTTACTAATTATAATATAAATAATATTTATTTACAATAATTAGGCATAATGCTCTTAACTATAACTGTAACAATTAATATGAATTTAGTATAATCATAGAACATCATAGAAGCGACACTTAGAGCTGATAACAGTTTGTTTAAAAAGTTCAGAGGCCCGGTCGTGAAGTTAGCAACGAGCACCCCGAGGCACCACCTTGAAGTTATTCACGTTTATTCCTATGAAACGACAACCAAATCCTGAGAACGAATTAAAGTTTCAAGGAGTTGTAGCACCAATATTTCATAGTAAAATATTTTAAAAGTTTAAAACGTACGTCGAACAAACACATTTTCCAAAATTCCATTGTTTATTTGAAAAACCCCGATTTTAAAACTATAATCTGGTTCATTTTTCTACATTATTTTCTTCACAGATTGAAAACTATTATAGATACTCTTGGTGATAAGATGATCAGCTGATTTCGAGGTCAACCAAAAATATATTTCGCCAACAAAAGAAATTCATACAGTTACCCTTCTGTTATGTTCTATGGTATACGATTTTATCTAGAATATTGTACTTAAAAACATGAACTAAGATATAGAGGAATAGACAGGAGTGATGATATCCATTTTTCTAAAAGTATATATAGTGGTGGAATGTGGGGGTATTTTCACTTTTTTCTGCCGTGGCGTTACCTACATTAATGTCATTCTGCGCTCATTATTATTAGATTTTTTTGTCAGTAGGTAGCGTAGGTACATAGTATTCAGAAAGAAATATAGGTAGCACTAGCATAGCAGAAAGTTAAAACACCCCACGCGTACCACCACTGTATATATTTTGAGGGAAATACATTGCACACCCTCCTGTCACATCGTGTCTAGTCCTCTATTTCTTAGTTCGTGACTTAAAATTTTTTTTAGTCGTTTTCATCCGATTAACAATTAATAATAATTTCAAACAACGTAATACATTATAACCTACATATAATTAAAATCGGCATGAAAATGTATAATTTGTACATTTATATAATCATACAACAACATGCGTACTTTCCAGAATAAGAATTAAATATAGTTATCGGTGCACTGCTGGCTGCTAAAATACATTATTATGTTCCCGCCTTATTATTCTAATTAAAATATGGTTAGGAAAGTATTTATTTCAAAGGTACGGACGTATTGGTTGGTATTCAACTGTTGACTTTGTTCTGCCAACTTAACGAACAAAAATGCACGTGGTCTTAAAACTAAATAGATAACCCCTTTTACATCTCATAAAACCTCGAAATCGAAAGAGACTATAAATAGCCCAAAATTGTAAAAAAAAAAAATTTTAAATATAATCACCGTGACTATAGTAGTTACCTATCTACAGTACATATTTGGTGTAATTTTCAAGGTTTTAAAATAATTATTTTCAAAATTACGAAGTAATAAAAAATCTCGATTTGACAAGATCATATTTTTTCCGTTTTTTCATCATTTTTTGGTAGTTTTTCCTTGCTCATCAAAAACTATTGGGAAAATTTAAAAATTACCTTTCTAAAGTACAAATTAGATGAAATGGTGAAAATGGTGAAGTATGTAAGAATGATAGGAATAAATCTTGTGGTCTAAAATTTGTACACAGAAAAATAAAATAATAATAAACATCATTGTAAAAACACTAGCTCCCTCACTCCGGTCAGTCTAAAAAACTTTGAGATTTCAGTCCTAAATTTTAAATGAAAAATTTTAAAATCCGGTTAGCAGGGGGTGGATGCACTTCACTCGTCGGGTTGGACAGTGGTAGTAAATATATTAAATTTGAAAACGATGACAAATTATTACATTTAATAAAACGAATTTGATCGAATTTTAATGTAAGATTAATTTTAAAAAAATATTTGCCATGGAAAAATTATTTATTATTTTCCCGAGCATTTATACAATATTTTCATTATAATAGGTAGTCTCTAGGCATAAATTTAGACACCTTATATCATCGTTGTGTCCATCTATCTATCCGTATAGTTACTAGTACATAGTTACTAGGGATATTGTTAATTTAATTACTAAATACTACTATTATTCGTTTTGTGTTATAATAATTTTAGTATCTATATTGTTTAAAATACGTGTAGAAACCGCAAATTATAAACTTATTTCTTTAGGAAATAAGTACGGAATTTTAGTCCAGCTGCTGTTCAACATTGCACTTTTAAATGCGTACAATTATACGATGAACGGGGACAAAATGTCCAAAAAATTACCATAGTGTAGGTGCATAGTTTATTTTTATTAAAAGAAAATTATTTTAAAAATAAATTAGATTATTATTCGATATTGCGATAGGTACTTAAAAAATCACACTACAATAGCAATATTGAAATTTTTTATTTCTTTGAACGTATAATTACATTACATTTTATTACATATTTATTTTATAATTTATATAAATAAAATAGATTTATAATACTTCATGAATTCATCATAACTAATATTATTAATTACATTGAAAATTATAGTAAACATATTTATAAACAAATGTTTATTAGTGACCCAACTAGCTCTAAAATCTTGGGAGGGGGCTTTACTCATAATATTATCTAAAAAAACGTAAATAAACAAAAAAAAAAATGTCAATATCCATTATATTTAGAGGGCTAAGCCCCTAAATCCCCCTCTCCTTAATTGAGCTTAGGATGTTTATTTTATAAATTAAAGACAATTATAATATATCATAAGGTTTAATAAAAGTTATAAAAATATATAATATATCTAATATACATAAATTTGTCCAATGGTATACAAAATATGAAAAATGTCCAAAAATATCCAAAAAATTAATGAGTTCAAACTTCAAGTTCAAGTCAACATGGATTAACATTGTCTGATTAACCTAACATTTTTTTATATATAATTTTTCTATATATATATATTATATATTTTATATACACTTATATAAGAAGTGGACCAAAAAATATTTCATATTATTAATCATTAAGTATGTTTGAAAACAGTCTTTAATCTTTTTAACTGATTTTAGTAGATAGTGTTTATTTTAAATAATGGAAGGCATAAAAATATTAAAAATATTTTATATTTTTTATTATTTTGCTCCTTTTAGATTTATGCATGTACAATACGCAACTTATAAGAATACCTTATTTTAATATCAGATTATTATTATAACAATTTAAAAGTATTTTTTGGCATGTTCAAATTCAATGTTTCAATGGTTTTACAAAAAAAACAAATTGAACAAATTACAGCAGACTCAAATTAAAAAAAACTATTTTTAATTATTTTTTTTTTACTCAGATATTTTTATATAAATATACAAATATACAAACATCAATTAACTCTATTCTACCATACTTAGATAATTTAAGAACGCTATACCATCCATTATTAAGAGGTTCTGTGTTAGCAATATTTAGAAGTTTTTTAAATAATGAAAATATGACACTTAAATAATGTTAAAATATATTTTAAAAGTAATCTAAAAATAGTAACGACATTTGTTCAAAAAATCATTATAATAGAGAAATAATTACAGTAAATAAAATATAAAATATGATAACTTAAACTAAATCTAAACATAGAGTTTTTGTTCAATAAGTATATATAAACATCTAAAATGTGTGATTAAAAATGTGAAATTTAAAAAAAAAATAGAAAAAATAGTCTATAGTTAATATTGTCATCTATCATATTCTATTTAAAATTTTAATGTATGATAACTAGAATAGAAGTTTTACTTATAAAGCGAGAACATGTTATATTGATGTTGAAACTCTTGTATAGCGTCCTCTTAAAGGAAATGGGCAATAGGAAAAATGCATATGGCGAAATCCTCTTAAGTCTATATCATGTAAACAAATTGAAGCCCTGAAATATCTGTCACCCTGGGGCCCAAAAATCCTAGTTGCGGCACTGAGTATATGACTACATACATCGAATAGAAGGAAGTTTTTCTTCTTTCCAAAAGAAACTACGGGAAAAATCGAAAAATATTATATATAGGATATATCTAGAGCCGATTTCCTATTGATATATATATTTATATAAACGTCAAAGCTCGACCTCGGCTCCTTTTGGTCGAAAATTTGCTTACAGAAAAATATAAATAAATATCATTGTGAAATCAATAACTTTATCTTTACACTCGGAATCTAGAATATGATGTTCGAAAATTCCTTAGGCCCACCACAAAATGAAAAAGATATTTTTTTATTAATTGGTAAATACACCTTCATTTTTTTTTATTATAGTCCGTCCAGTTCGTATGAACCCTCTTCTGACTTCTCACGTCTGGGGTTGTTCAGCGATTCAAAAGTATTAATTGAACAATGCGTGATACGTATATCTGCCTACGATATGTGCGACTTTTGTACCATCATGAATATCATCGAGTAATCAGTACTTTGGCAGGGAGTATTCCATAGAGATAACCTCAAAAAAAAAAAAAAATCATGTTGGCAACACACATGCGCTTCCGCGATATTTTAATCGCCCTAAAAATGTAAAAATTTAACTATAACCGAGGATGCTAAGGTAAACGAGTTCATTTTTTACTCGTTGAACGTAAACGTGGATGAATTCGATTTACTGATTACTATATGGCCAGTGTTGGGGAAGTTACTTTTAAAAAGTAATTTAATTAAGTTACAAGTTACTAGTAATTGAATTACTTTCAAGTTACTTAAAAAAATTTCTATTTGAATTACTTAAAAAGTAACGAAATTACAAATGAAGTTACTTTTTTTTTTGCATAAAATGTTAACATTGATAATATTTTTCACACTTGAGCTCTTAAGAGGACGGCGCACCGACAATTTTTTAATGAAAAACTTGTATCTAGTGACTCGTGGAGCCGATTTTCGATATATGCATTTGTACACATTTTATGAGCTGTTAATATCAATTTTTCAACATCAATTCTAACGCAAGTTTAATAGTATTATAACAAAATTGTAACTTCAAAAATATCGCATTACTTCGATGCAAATTACTTTTAAATAGTAATTGAATTACATTTGCGTTACTATGAATAAAAAGTAACGCAATTACCACTGCGTTACTCAAAAAATTAATTGCGTTACAGTAACTATTGTAACTTGATTTAAGTTACTACCCAACACTGTATAATATGGCTTACTGTATATGATACCTATGACAGGAACGTACGATATTATTTGATTTCCGTATGCGAATATACAAATATTACGATACAATAAATGACACGCGATATTTACGTACGCTGAAACGGTACTATAATCGCGAAAACATTTTAACAGGAAATAATAATATGTATACGCAGGATACAGGTATGTATATCTACATCCTTAAGCGGTATATATATATATTTAAACGACCCCGAAGTGAGTAAATATTTAAATCCTAGTCCTTGGGCAATGGCGTTTTAGGTTCTCGGATAATACGAGAACGCGTTCCGAAACGTTCAAAGTCCTGTACGGCTTTATCGTATATATTGTATAGACAACACGGACCACGTGGGGACAAACAGCATGGACGCGGGCGAGCGGAGAAGGATTTGCGGCGTTATATTGTTTGTGCCGCATAGCTTAGGATCATTGCACTCGCAAGACATCGAACGTACATAATATTATAATATTTTAATATGCATAGTGCAACGCCTCCAGTACTATATTAGGTCTGTGTATATGAATATGGTTTTGATTTAAACAAAATATTATTACAATTATTCAATAACATTTCGTAACGATGTGTGAACGTAATATGCGGCCGTCTTATATTAGTATTTATGCAAAACTCAATCTACACCCCCCCCCTCCCCAATCACCATGTCAACAGAAAAAAAACCGATATTAATAAAACGTCACTTACGGCCGATGTTTCAAATCAGAATATTCTTTTAAAAATAAAAACGAAAATCGAATATTATAAAAATGTTTAAATAAGTTATCAAAGTTTTTTTTTGGCCTTTTTGGCGCGGACCAATGTCAGCTTGATTTTTTTTTATTATTGCGTTTGTTATTTATTCAAAATTAATTCAATCGTTCGCTTCAGAGAAATGGTCCGTAATTGTTGTAAAAGAAGATAGAGCGTGGTTCTTTGAAGAGATGTTTTTTTAATCAATTTAATGTACGACGTAATATTAAAATATTAGATACTGTTATAATACTGTTTTTATTTTCATATAAATGAACGTACCTATATTAAAAACCGTCTAAAACAAACTCTTCAAGGAAGCACAGTAAATGTCACGGTCTTATTTCTTTTGATGTCAAAATTGTTTTCGCGATAATTTGTTTCCTTGCTTTCACATGACGAAAATATACGGATGACGGTTTCTTAAATTGGGTCGTGTGTACCGACACCGGGGCAAAAATATAATAATTGTGTTGCCCGTTGTTTATTATTGGTCATTTATTATACGACGTCTAAATAATCTATCTACCTATATCAGTGTTGTAACTTGCATTATATTATGTATATTATACCTCCCAATTTATAAAAGTTTTGTACGAGACATTTTTTTTTTTTTTTTTGTATGAAATTAAGAAGCCGTGTATTTTTGGGTTAAAATGATTATAAATGTTTTTTTACCTAAAGCCGGATTCCGAAAATATTTGTAAAATATATATGTACGCCTATGTTGTTGGTAAGAGGGAGGGGGAGGGGAAGACCGAAAAAGAGATGAGGGGATGTAATGGCGAGTGATATGAGGAAGGTGGGAGTAAGTGAAGAAGATGTGGGAGATAGAATTAAGTGGAAGTGTAGGACCAGGGTGGCCGACCCCAAATAGTTGGGAGAGAAGGCGAAGGAGAAGAAGAAGATATATGTACGCCTATATATTATATTGTCCATTATATGGACATACATGTACATATCTATATTCATTCCAAATACCAATGTTGGTCATTGGTTTATTGACGTGACTTGTCGGTATAAATGCTTCCCAAACACTCGGATGTTAACGTATTTTCCGTATATGCCATTCGTGAGAGTTCAAAGTAATCATTAAAACTATTATTCGGGAAACACATTTTAAAAATGTTTCAATGTTTTGTGTTTCTGATAATATATATTATTTTAGACGATCACTGACTTATATTGAAAATTAAGTTTTTAAGTTTTTTTTTTTTTGTACTACAAAAAATTTTATCAAATAAATAATACTAATAATAACTAATAAATAATGAACATATTGATTTGATTTGGAATAAAAAAAAGTTAAAGTTAATTAATGTTGACTTTGAAAAGGTTCTATCTACACATAAAGCCAATTTATATAGATGAAAACATAATTATTGAAATATTATTATTATAATTATAGTGAACGTATCGATTTAGAACCTTTTCAAAGTTAATTATAATAATTGATAGATAGTCGTATAATTGATAGTAATAACATGAGTAAAATTTTAATATTTTGACAAATATCTTACATAATTATCATTCAAAAAAAAAAAAATATTTTACCGATAATTTACCTCTATATATACTTTTTTAAAACAAAATCGTGCCCAAATCACAAGCCTGATCGACATTTAATTTATTACACAGACTCTTTGGACAATAATTCATTAGAGTCCACGTATGAAAACCCGTATAACTATAAAATGTTTTTAATATTTAAATATGATATTTCCTTGTTATCTATATTTTATATAATCATATTATCATGTAATTTATAATTACATAAAATTGTATTTTAAAAAAAATATTAATTGAACATAGGATAATAGAATCTGTTATTTATTAATAAAAAGTAATAATAAATATCGTATCGTATACAATTTTACAAATGCCATATTAACTTGTTGAAAAGTTAATATTTTTTAAATTTTCGACACGACTAGTTATTAACTAGTTTTAACTTATCTTTTACAAGTAATTTTTTTTTTTAAGTTACTAGTTAAGTTAATATATATAAGGGGGGGAGGTGAACAATGCTTGCGAGTTTTTTATCCATATTTTAAACGATTCCAAGTATAATAAAATTATAATCAAAATCCAATTTTATATTTATTCAAATATTAATCCATGTGGATGATAAAATCTCTATTTTATATTTTTATAATAATAATCAAGGATGGACAATGGACATAAATTAGTTAATAAGTCAAAATGAAGTTGAAATGTTTTAACCGAGTTAATTTTTATTTATTTTTTTTTTCATTTTAACTCAATAAGTTAAAATTATTGTTTAATTTATGGGCTTTAGAGTGAATTTTAACTTAACATATTTTCTCATTGACATGCCTATATTTTGCGATTTTATTGTACACATATTTTTTATCATAGGCATTAAAACCCATTAATTTCATTATTATAATTTTTTTTTCTCACTTCTATTACTCTCCAAGAATTTTCGCCGCCGTCACTCACAATCTTTCCACTAATCTCGATCTTGTACTATATCCTCCCAATTCTATACGCGCCTAGGTCTTTTAGATCTTTTCTACGAAGTCTATCCGTCTATTTCTCTTTGGCTTCTAGTCCATTACTATACTCTAATAATTATTGTGGAATCCTCATTTCGTCACACTTCATATGACCCTGACATAGTAATATCTGGCTTCTCGTAAAATTGTTGACTATTCAATATAACTGGACTTTTACAAAACTATACATTACTTTTACAACATATAAAATATTATTATTATAATAGAATCTTATTACTCCAAAATAGACTTGAAAAATTCACGCTTTTTTATTGCGTATTTATAATTATTACTAAATGGCGGATGTTAATGCATTTGCATATTTTTTTCTTTTAATAGTAAAAATTGCAGAGTGAGACAGAAATTTGTTTTACGACCTATATAATGCAAATGTGAACATTTTATATTGCATATATTTGCATATTTCGAACTTTTTTACTTAACAAGCATATTTTTGTTATATTAGTGCATATTCTGTCTTTTTTCTTTTTTTTCGTGGCATTTTAATTATAATAATGGTTATTTTAGAAATATTATTTTAATTGATAAAATTTATTAGAAATGGTATAGGTCATTTTTTGGGGTTTTTCGAAATAAGTAGGGACCTACTAGAGGACTGTTAACGTTTATCTGTATTTATCAGTATAGTATAGTGTTCGGCCGTCTTCTGTAGAGTATACCACCGCGTGCTTTTATATTTTTGTGTTGAATTTTTATTATTATTTTTTTAATAATGTTTTCAATATTACTTTAATTACTTGTTTTTTTAATATGAATATACTATAATTTTCAATATTTTTATTTTTATTTTATTTTACATAATTTGCGTATATTTTGTATTTTAGTGCATATTTTGATATTTTAGGGCATATTACTAAGCATTATTTATAGAGAATATATATATATATATATTAAGGTTTTTTAGGGCCCTTCAATTATTACGTATTGATAGGGGGGGGGAGGAGGGAGAAACGTGTATTTTCAAAAAAGGAATGTTGTGTGCCAATTATTATGACGTGTATATACACACAAGATATCCGGCACGTTTTGGAGTCGGACCCTTTTCCGGCGACGGATTTGACGAACGCCATATTTTCGAAAACAAAATATTACGTATTAACAGTTTTGACGATTCGTGTGTTATCAGGTCAGTGGTTGGTGTTACAATGGTCGGACGGCGGCCACCAACAGCGTCCGATGACGGCCAAGTGCGCGAGACGCCGATGCAGCGAATCGGACGTGTACTGGCCGCGGGACGGGTTTTGCTACAACTCGGACGCGGCCCGCAGACGACGGCTGTGCCCACACCGGGACACCGAGCTGGTCACCGACGAATTCGGCGACGGGTACTGCGAGTGCCGCATGGGCGACAAGGTACCGTACGTCCGGGTCGTCGGGTCGGTGGACGACGACGAAAACTCGCAGCCGTGCTATCCGATGTACGCCACAGGGCCGTGTCCTCGGGGTCACGTGCTCTCTCCGTCCGGGTGGGGGTAAGTCGTTTTCGTTTCTCGTGTTTTAGATTTTTCGTCGGGGGAGGGGGGGAGAAGATCATATCATATCTTCTTCTTCTCCTTCGCCTTCTCTCCCAACTATTTGGGGTCGGCCACCCTGGTCCTACACTTTCACTTAACTCTATCTCCCGCATCTTCTTCACTTACTCCCACCATCCTCATATCACTCACTATTACATCCCCACATATCTTTTTCAGTCTTCCCCTCCCCCTCTTACCAACGACATGCATTTCTTACTGCCTCAGTCTCTTCCCTCCTTAATACATGCCCGAGCCATCTTAATCTATTCTCTCTCATTTTGTCTACTATCGAAGCTACCCCTATACTACCTCTGATATACTCATTCCTTATATTATCCTCTCTAGTAACTCCACTCATCCACCTTAACATTCTCATCTCAGCTACACTCATTCACTGTTCTATCTTTCTATCTACTGCCCAACATTCCGTTCCATACATCATTGCCGGTCTCACCACTGCCTTATAAAATTTACCTTTTAACCTAATAGGGATTCTTTTATCACACAGAATACCTGACGCTTCTCTCCACTTTGTCATGTGCAATCAATGTGCATTAATGCCTAAGATCTCCCTAGGAACCATTAAATATTGGTACTACACAACTCTTTCTCCACGCTTCTGGAATTTTTCCTTCTACTAGTACCTTATTAAAGAACTTTGTCAGCCATTGTATACCTAAACTTCCTAATACTTTCCATAATTCTACTGGTACTCCATCAGGTCCCACCGCTTTCTTATTTTTCATTTTTCTCACAGCACTCCACACTTCCTCTTCCCTTATTAAATCCACCATACCCAAATTCCACTCTACCCGATCAATTGCCTCTCTCGGAAATTCCTCAATAATCCCTCAAAATAGTCTTTCCTTCTCTTTATCACTTCTTTTTCCTCTGTTAACACCCTTCTATTCTCATCTTTTATACATCAAACATTTCTAAAGTCCCTGGATTGTTTTTCTGTTTCCTTAGCCAGCCTGTACACTTCTTTAGTTCCTAACCTCTCATACAACTCATCATATTTCTCTAATTTAGCTTTACTCACTGTACTTCATACTCATTACACAACTCTACTGCATAGCCAAATACTAAATAGCACGTGCTTTATTAAACACCTTGGTTCTGTGTTAGTCATATATTAGTGATATTGGTGAAAATTGATACACTAAGGCCGGACATAAATGAGTATAACTAAGTTAAAAAGTTCAGTTACTTAATACGTAACTTTTTATTCAAATTAACTTTTAACATAATAAGTTACGTTAACAATATGCAAAATGATCTAAATTTTGTTAAATTTTGTCCCAAATACAATACAAATTTTCTTATTGAGGTTTTTACTTTTTAGTATATACAATTGTATTAGTATATATATATTTTTGTCTTTTTGCGAATTGAAAAATTTTTACTTTTTAACTAAGTTTAGTTACTTATATTTTTTATATTAACTTAACTTAACAAATTAAAAAAAATAGTTTTTAATATTCTTATTATTATAAAATAACATATGGGATTTTATTGAAAAACTATATTTTTATATCTTATCATTTATCACAGAACCAATAATATATAATATACATGTCTTATCCAGTATCTAATAATCTACTTGTTTATTTAATAAGTTATTTTTAAGACAATTTAGTTTTGCGAACTATTAAATTTTTTTCATTGTCCTAAAATTAATCCATTCTCATTAAAAATTTTATTGAATATTGTAATAAAATTGAATTTTAAAAAAATACTGTTGTAAGATTTTTTTTGGAGTGGCTCGAGTAAATTCTGGGGGGGGGGGGGCTTAGCCACCCTATGCTACGCTTACGATACATACATTAATAAATACATCCACTGCCCAATAAGCAAAATTAATCCACCCTTACTAGAAAACCTTATGAGAGAAGTATTTTTACCCCTACTTTTTTATATTATAATTTATTCAAATAATGCTAATTAATATTTTAGTCTGCTAAAAATATTTAGTTTTAATTCATTTAATTGTACCTATACAAAATTATTAATTATTACAGATTTAGTTAGTTTTTATACTCTTCCATCTACTATAATGCATCACCCCACTTATCGTACACTGAAAGCTGCATATTCATTTTATAATGTGTCTACTAAAACACCATGGATCGAACTTATGCAAGATGCACTTATTTCAGCTAGAGATGTGAGTTACACTTTAATAATATTTATACTTATGTAGATATACATTTATATTTTTGTATTATAGTCTAGTTTCGACGTGTTCAATGCTCTAGACCTAATGGACAATAAGGAATTTCTAGAACCACTGAAATTTGGAGTTGGAGATGGAAACTTGCAATATTATTTATACAATTGGAAATGCCCAGAAATAAATAGTAATAAGGTAACAATTTGACAATCAATGAGGTAATTATATAATTATAAAAATATTAAATTATTGAATTTACATTTTAGATTGGATTGATCCTTCAATAATAATAAAAGATACAAACTAAAAATGAAGAATAAGTGTACAACAACAAATGATTTTTAATGCAAGTTGTATTTATATATATTTTCTTTTTTTTGAGTGTCTTATGATTGTAATAATTTTTAAATGGTAAAATATTAATTTAAACTAGTGAAAACAATTCAATATTTAATTTTTACTGAATATATTGTTAATTGTTGGGTAGGGAACTATAAACCTACATTAATATTGTTGTATATTTGATAAAAAAATATAAATAAAAATTTCAGTCACATATTTTCATAATAATATTTTTTGGAGTTTTTGTAAAAGTAGTTTATTATTTATTTTACCAATTAAAGTTATATGATGATAAACTAAACAATTATAAATTTACAAACCAAAAATAATATATATATATATAAATATATGTATGGTTTTTGATGTCTTGAACTACTAATATTTGTACAATGTGATATCTATAAAAATTCATTTACTTATTGGTTATTAAAATTGATTTTTGAAATATTTTTAAGTTCACGTTTTATTATTTCTATCATCAGAATTTATTTTACAAAACATTTAATTTTAAACTGAATTATAGTGACTGTTATTTTAGTCTGGTGTAATTATAACTATTTTACAAACATTGAGTTGAGTATTTTTTATTTAATAATATGATTTTATTGTTATGAAATATTTTTAGAACTAGTCATGTCTACATTATATTAATGTGGAAAATATTTAATTATCACCTTTCTTTTAAATTATTAGCCAAATATTAAAAATTATATTTTCCTCATTAATTATTATAAGATGATTGATGAATCATTAATGAAGTTGCACCAAGATTTGTTATCGTAATTTTGTTCATGTATCTATTATATATAATATACATTATAAACATATTAACACAGATAATTATTTATAATTGAAAGTACTGGTATTTAATTGTTTTAATGTTATTTCTTTTGCTTAAGTTCTATTTATGTGGGATTATTTATAAATATTTTCAAATTATGTGTTACTTTATTATTATTTTATTAGGAAATACTTTTAAGGTCATAAAAGTGATCTAAAAGTTTTGTATTTAGAAATTAACATTTAAAATTTTAATAGATATAAAGATATCAAATCTTGATGCATGTCCTAAAATTAAATTTTGTCTTTTGTACAATTTTTATACACTGTAATAACTAAATACAAATAAATTGATACACTCTTATAATTAACTTATTATGTTCACTATTATAAATTTATTATTTATAAAATAATAAATTGGTTTACCGGTAATTTATTTCTTTCTTCCTTCAATTTTGTAGTTTATTATGTTAGCTTAAATGTCAAAATTCAAGTTTACTCTGAAGGAGTTATTTTTCTTTTTTTGTTCTAAAATTTATATTTTTCACTCCAATGGAAAATTTTAATTCCATCAGAACATCAAAATGTACTCTGAATCTAAATTTAAAATATTATTAGAATTCTCATAACTTTCTTAAAATATACTGAGGTTTCTTAGGTATTCTAAGAATATATTGAATATTATTTCTACTTAATTACATATTTATATTGGAAATGAAGCAAACTTTTGATTATTTAAACCATTATTATTATAATAAAAAATGAAAAATGCTTGCAGTACGATACCTCCAGCAAGTTCTGAAGAATACTAAAATGTCTTGAAAATTAATATTAAAGTTAAAATTGTACTCGTCTGATAGAATTAGAAACAGTTGTTAGTTTTTGACATAATTTACGGCAGTCGCGATTTGTGAGGCTCCTTGATGATACAATCTATGTATAATAATTCATCTATAAATACTACTAGTCTACTAATTACTACTTATTTTATACTTTCTTTTTAAGATACTTATAAAACGTGTAAATATGCACATACCAAAATTTAGTCAAATAGGGCACTAGTTAATGTAGCTATCTACGATTTTTATTATTTTTTTTCATATTTCTAAGGTTTGTAAGTAAAAAAAATTGAAAAATACTATTGCGAGTTTTTCATTGAAACTTTGTAATTGTGTTGTCCTCTTAACCCACATTTATTATTAATTACTAAGAGGATATCTCGTCCTATATTTTAATGTACAACATATGTCATTAAAAAAAAATTATATTTTACTCCAGGACGACATCTAGCGTCTTGTTGAATGGAGGGACTCCAAAAACAAATTTTCTGTCATGTCCTTTTTCCATTGTACCCTCTCTCAAATAAAGCATATTAAAGCAAATTTTTGTAAAACTTACTCTTTGGATTCATCTCTGGTATTATTCAAGAATTTTAACCAACGTTCTTTCTTAAATCTCTTTACTGTTCACTTATACTTTAATATTGGTACCCTCAAACTGCTTGTAATAGTGGATAGGGTCCAAAGAAAATTCCTACGTCTTGCTCCTTTCCACATTAATATTGACAAGACTACTTTCTTGTCCTACAAACTTTACGATTCACCTCACTAGCCCTGTTGACCATAGACATGTCGTTAATCTTTCTATTCTTTTTAAACTTCAAAATACCCTTGTGCATACTAGTTTTTTACAGGTACCTTCATTATCCCCTTTTCCTCTTTCTTTTTTGATTCCCAACCTATTATCCGGCTTATGCGAACTGCTAATAATGACCCCTCCTTCTCCATTAATCCTGGGTTGTTGTATTTAATTTAAGCTTTTATATTTATTTTAAATTCATCTGTTTTTAGGTGTATGCTTTTATTGTATTTTAAACTGTATTGTTTTTATATTTGGGCTTAGTCTGTAATTTTTATAATAAATAAATAAATAATATTATATATTTCAACTTTTATTTTCAAAGTTTAAATAATAAATCTCAAATAAAAACAAATAAAAATAAATCTTGAACACATAATAATTATGTAAAATATAATTATTAAATAACAAAATAAAATATTAAAATTGTTATATACAATATAATATCTACAATATTTTTGGTTTTACATTTATTTATTACTGTTATTACGAATGTTTAAAATTGGCTATAAGATCACAGACTTCAAATTAAATTAATTCATAATAACACAAAACAATACTAATCATAAAACATTCCAGAAATAAAATATAGGTACAAATCTCTTAAAATGCTATTTATATATTATCATTCTAATAATATAAATTTTATTTATATTTTTAAAAAATACCACAGTAGCACTGTTAAAAATAATAACAAAGTAAAATTATCATTGTATGGATAATGTATCGATTTTTAATTTACTCATTGATTGAAAATTAATTTTATATATTTTAGCAAAATCAAAAAAAAATTAAAAGTAAAGATACATAAACATGTACATTAAACTAAACATTACAACTAAAAAAAATTAAATTTAATAAGTAATGGGCACCAAAAATCTTCAGAGATTCAAATTAATTGTTTTGTAACAATTGTGTACGGAACAATGTACATAAATTAGTAATACCTTGTAAATAGTTAAGATCAACTTGATCATCAGCCGGAGTTACATGTGCAAAATCTATTAGTGATACTCTTAACAAAGGATAAGCGTCTTTATCGTTTTTTAATGTTTCTGCATCATATGCTAACAACACAGAACTAGAATAAAAATGGTAATGTTTTTGAGTTAGGAAGTACCGCCTTATATGATCCAATTGAACAGTAAAACTCTGAACTAAATTGTCTATACCTTGATATCCACTATTAAAGTTTAAAAATGTCTTGAACACTGAAATATTAAAATGTATATAATATAGTATATAATGTGAATAATTATTAGTTTATTATGTAAATAAGATGATACCAGAGATAACTTTTCCAGGATCTAAACTTTTGCCAAATTCTTTATCATATTTTCGTGGATGTTCCAAAGCAGAATTTAGTAAATCATATACTTGAAAACCTGGTATACAAAAACTCCATTGTTCTTTACATTCTTTATATTTAGCCTGAAAAACAAATGAAAGTTTCATTTTTGTTAGTAAATAAATGTATTATATTACTGTGAAGTAATTATAAATAAAGTAAAGTAACACATAAATAATGAAAATATAATAGATACATTTATACTTAAATTTCTCTCTTTTTATTAAATATTAATTTAGGGGGTCATATACCTATCTTGGTGTTAAAAAAATTAATTTTTTTTCTTACATATTTTTAAAGGTAAATGTTTTAGAAATATTTTAAGCCTACAACGAATCCAGTATAAAATATTGACATACATATACCTATTTGAATGAATCTAGTCTTGCTGTTCAATTGCATCTGCCATGCACACATAAAATTTCCAAATTAAATAATAAGTTTGAAATAATTAATTGAGCTAAAATGTTTGTTTATAGTAAATATTGTCACCTATATATATTCTTTTTAAATTTTTAATCCACGATAACTAAGAGATAAGTTGTACTTAAATAACAAGAAAGCGTTTTAATATTGTTGATATACTTGTATAGAGTCCTCTTAATGATAACTGCCAAACCAATCATCTGATTCTCTTAATTTTTTTAATACATATTCTTAATTGGATTTTTCATTAATCTATGAAGGTTTTTTTTCGATAACTAACAGCTTTTAAATTTAACCAGTTTACCATTTAATAATATGATAATATATATATCATATAATAATATGATCCTGAAAAATAATAAAAAAAAATTCAAATTTTTTTTCTAACCAACTGCGACTTATCACACCCACCGTTTGTGCCTCTAAAAAAAAATTATTTTACGCCTCTGCATAAAGCCATCATATTTATATTATTATTTTATTTTTTTTTTATACGATTCTTATTTTTCAATAAAAAAAATTTTAAACAATCAGCCCAATAGTTTTCTGCAATCCACTACACTGAACCAATTTTCAAGGCATAATAACGTATATAATTTTTTAAGTAAAATAAATGATTTGCTACACTAACATTAAATGGTTTATTTGGGTATTAATAATTTATAGGTAAAATAAAAAAACTGACATGATATACATATATCATATATATATACATATATCATGTACAATTTATACAATTCGGGTCTACATATATATTACATATTTATTAAACTTTACACACCTCGTTCTTTGCGCAAAACCAGTATTATATAATTTAATTACTTTGAAATTCGGAAATTTAAAGACAAAACAATTTATAAGTGAAGTTTATAGAATGTTTTGAAAATAAATAATTTAATATAAAAATACTTCAATGAGTTCTTAAATAATCTTAAGAATTATTAAAAAGATGTAAAATATAAGTCAATATAAGTTGCTTGTGTTTGAAAAGCTTAATCTCTATACTCGGCAAGCGTTAAAAGTGAAACCTGTATTCAGACGAAAACTCATCTACCACATGTCAGATTTGAATTATACAGCGTTAAAAGAAATAATGTGGTATACCATATACGTGTTTGACAATAGTCAATATTGGCACTCTGTATGCCAAAGTAGCACTGTTGTTCGACTATGGTAAGGTTACGGGGTGGAAAACCCCCGCCACCTGTGCAACGGGTTTCACTCTTTACGCTCAGCAAGTATAGGTATCAGTAAAATGTGGTTTTTAATAGTTACCTATATTCTGAAAAATTACAAAATTAACTTTCCTTACTTTGCTAATCATTAAATACATATCTATGATATTATAACATTTTATATTCTCTTCCTGACCAATTAATATATTTTAAAAACATGAAAAAAAAAATTTATTTTAGAAAAGTAAGTATGTATACTGTATAGCTATAGAATTAAATTTTTAGAATCTTATAGAATTTATTAACAGCATTAACACACGTTATAGTTTTCTAAGTACAAATTTTCTTCTAGTTATTGTAGATTAAAAATTTAAACAGAAATGATAGATGAGAATATATACTATTGACAAACATATTTTTTTTAATTTGAAAATTAGATTTTTTCAATTATAAATTTCAGATGTTTAAATATACTTATTGAACAAAAATTGTATGTTCGTTCTTAGTTCTCATATTTTATTTAGTGTAATTATTTCTGTTTTATGATAATTTTTGTTTAAACTGTGATCAGAAAGTTATCAAGTAGTTTTTTGAATAAATGTTGAGATTACACAATAAAATAATGGGGTAAAGACATGAAACTATTTTTGGATTACTTTTAAAAATTTTTAATTATTAAATTTACATTATTTAAAAAATGTATTAAAAAATTAGCTATACAACCTCTTAAAAATGGATGGTATAGTGTATTAATAATATAAATAATATATTATTTATTAAAATTAAAAATACTAAAAAAACTTGGGTATGATTTTGTTTCAAATTACCATTTTAAAATAACTAATTAAAATAATCTTTGAGCTATTACACCAATTACATTGGATAATACTGTTATTATTATTGGTCCCATGGTCCCATTTGAAGTCATACTAAATGTATGGGTACTCTATTATACTATAAAATTTTTAAAATTGTGAATAAATTATTAGGTAAAGATAATTAATTTATCAAAGGTAAAATCATAATATAATTAAAATTGAGTCATATTTAGAGATTGAGCTTAAATTAGATAGATAGATAGGTATCAGATAAGAGGATAATATACAAAATGTACGCTCAGCATTTTTATGACAACTTTGTTACTTTTTTTATATAAATTAACCTATTATCAAATTTAAAGATAAGATATTTATCTATATTGTTTAAAATTTTAAAAAAAAAGACGACACTACAGCAGGCATTATCGATCATATCTATAAATTTGGTAATAAGTCAATATACTCTAATATTAAAAATGCAGAACAATTTGGTATATTATATTATCAATTTATTAAATGAAAACTGTAAATATGGGTATCAAGTCCTCTTAATAGTGACGTGATTCACTCTTAAAATATGGCAAGTATAATTTAATTCTAATATATTCATAGAAATTAAAAATACTATATTCACCAAAAATGCAAAACTTAAATTAATTTAAATAACATATATGAGTGGCCTATTTCTAAAAATAATTAAGTACACTTAACTAAATTTTCAGTAATTAAGAAAAAACTAGTAAGAAATATAATAGTGTAGAATATCAGTTTTCAATATTATGTGGAAATAAGTTTTCTTTATATTTTTCAAGAATAAATTAAAGCTTACTGATTACTGATCACAACAAATTTAAATATCAAAGAAATGTTGTTTTTTTAAGTAGTATTAGATATAGTTCACTCATATACATATAAATATGTTAAATTTAATTACATTTTCATCCTTTTTCTTTTTTGCCGAACATCCTGGTTCCCATGTTTGTAAACCGATTTTTACATCCATCACACATGGTTTTTTCATGCCGCTAGTAATATCATTCAAAACTATGAATGTCATGTCTATAGAATAAATATAATGAAATTTAACAAAAAATACAAATAATTTTTAAAGGCTACACTTTAAATGTCAACTTAAAAGTATAGGTATTACACTATAATTTAGTTAACCCACCTTTTGAATTTATTTTAACAGTCACGGTTCCAAAATATGATGGAACTAATTCTCTGAGATTTGTTAGGCTTTCATCATTTTTTAATTCTTCATAAAATCTTACTTCGTTTTTTCCTTTAGTACCGCCTTCTACTGATTTTAATATGTATCCTTCTTTATGTTTCAATAAACCTATAAAGCAAACATATAATATTGATACATATGAGAGTACATGAAAAACGTTTAAGTATATATTATTACACAAACCCAGTAATGGTTTTTCTTTAGTAAATTTATGACCTCCAACCTGGTCCTCGTAAGGAACTAAATCACCTGAATCCAACCACTTGGCCATAACTCTTACTACGGAACAAAAAAATGAATATAAACCTAAAAAAATACACACTACAATTTCTGTAAATTCAGTAAAACCAAAAAAATGGTATACCAGAGTATATAAAATACTACCACAAACCTTTCGCAAATCTGAAGACGGCCTTGTGATTTCAGTGACCATATATTGACAACAGGACTATAGTTGCACGAGATGATGACCATATAAACATGTACCAGAAGTTATTAGTTATTCAGATGATTCATATTTTAAAATAGCTATTATAGAAGAATGTATACAAAATTTCAGAAATACAATACATGTTGAATGTTCTGTACACAAAAATATTATCGATTGCCAATATTTCTAGATATGACAATATTGCAATCGTAAAACGTTTTTTCAAGACACGGTAAATTTAAAAAAGACAACACAGACAAAGCATTCAATAATTACAATAAATTGTTGCTTCAGACTTTTCCGAGAGTGATCAGCGATCAGACGTTCGCAACTTACGAAGATGAAAATATATATAAAATGTACCAGAGAGTAATTGAATATCCTTTTTATCACTAAACTAATATATCCATTTTATCAGTGAGTGTTATAATCATAAAATATTTTTATCAGTGAGTGTTATAATCATAAAATATTTAATATAATGCCGCTAAGTTAGTTTATTTGAATATATTATAATGTGAATTTATTCTTATTACCTTATAAATTATAATTATGAATCAATTACTAATAAAATAATTATAATCATATTTAATGATATTTATGCAAGTATACCAAGTGTTTATTGAAAACATAATCTGATGCAACATATTTATATAAGTAGGTAGGTACCTAATACACAGAATAATTATTTTATTTTGTGCCTAATACCATAGATTAATTAATAATTAATAGGTTAATCTATGCTTAATACTTAATATAATTTATTTTACATCCAATATAATAATATATACTATGCTAAAAGTCTTGTAATGTACCAGTCGGTACTTAAACGATTTACCAAGAATATATGAACAGTAGGTAGGTACCTATACAGTTTGACATTTGTATGTTTTTGGGGTTCATTATACATATTCTACTGCACATTGAAGTTCTAAATACACATACTCGATAATTTAGAACCAACAGTTTTATAAAATAGTCAGAACTACAAGAACTAATTCTAAGAGTTCTAGAATTTTGATTCAAATTTGCTAGAACATGCATATAACGAGATGTGAATTAAATTATCAGCTGCTGTAATACAATATAATATAACCTCAATTTTAACCCAAACTATAGTTATTTTTCTGCTAAAACATACCTACTATAATGTAAATTTGTTAATATCATGTTACAATTTTGAATAAATTACCCGTGTAATGCTTCAATTTGTATTAATTCAGAATATTTAATTGTATATATGAAAGTACCTATAATACATTAGTTGGTTATAAACTATTTAATGAATGCAATAACTGTGATCACTCCTTAAATATTTTTATATAATTATACTACATGTAAAACTGTAAATACTTTTCTATGTCACTTTTGTATTTTTCTTTTTCCATTATTAATCGCTGTATATTTTATTTTGTTTAATAAATAACATATACGAGTAATTTATTGTATATCTTGCATAGGTATACTAACTAACTATCTATTTATAATTATATTAATTTAAAAGTTGAATGCTATATTACTATATTAGACGTTGACATTAATATTATACTGCAGTTTATATAAATGTTTTATTTCTTTGCTAAATTAATAAAATGTAATCAAATTTGTATTTACTTGTTTTGTATTGAATAACAATATATAAATTATAATAATTTAAATAGTGGTAATTATGAAATCTGTGATATTTGGATGAAAACTATAAAAATTGTAATATAACTTAATTAATTGTTACATTATATTTAATTTATATATCATCACCATTATTCTTGAAATTACCAAGTGAAAAAATATGATCAATAGTTTCACTAAATACCTATCAGAAAAATTTGACTAAATGAAAATTTAAAATATATTCAATTATATAGTAGTATAAAGTAATCATGGGAAAGTAAGTAAAAAAATCTAACTAGTTAAAGTTAGATAATACAAAATAAAATATAATTTGGTAGTTTCATTTTTAAGTTACTTGTAAACACCTAATTTAACTTAGTAGGTATCTTATATTTTTACTAACCTAACCGACAAAATTATCTTATTATCCAAGCATTGGTATAAAATGACTAGAAAGTGCACATTCCCTAACAGCACAAAACCATTCCATAGACTGCCTGTGACCATCTTATAAAGACTAATGGGACATTTTCTGGACATTCCCGTTTGCATGTAAAATCGCAGTCCAATGAACCTCTTAATGTTCGTGGTCTGTGATCTTCCCTTTAAGACCTAAATAGGACGTACCAGTTAATTGCTCGTTGTGCTTCCATTTTATTCCTATAGTAGGTGAATTTTATTCTTATGGTAGGTCCATTTAGTTCCCAATAGAGGTATATGTTTTTGTACTTATTATACATTATATATATATATATATATAAGTAATTTACTTTGTAAGCCAGTTTTTTGTTGTTGTAGGATTTCAGCAAGAGCAACAAAATTAATTTTACATTATATATAACATTTAATTAACATAAATCTGTTTGATTTAATTATAAATTACATTTTTATTAAAGACAAAACAATATGTACATTTTTATTTTATTTATTTGTGAAATATACCTTTTAAGCATTATATAACGTGTACAATTAAAAAATTAATGTTTTAAAATATACCTTTTTACTTAAAATTATATGAGTACAAGTATAAAAGTACATATAAAAAATAATACCTATTTATTTAATACTTTTGATCAATTTAAAATGTGGTGTGTGTGGAGTGCTGTGAGAAAAATTAAAAATAAGAAAGCGGTGGAACCGGATGAAGTACCAGTAGAAGTATGGAAAGTATTAGGAAGTTTAGGTATAAAATGGCTGACAAAATTCTTTAATAAGGTACTAGTAGAAGGAAAAATTCCAGAAGCGTGGAGGAAGAATTGTGTGGTACCAATATTTAAGGGTAAAGGAGATGTACAGGATTGTGGAAATTATAGAGGAATAAAACTTATGAGCCACAGTATGAAGTTTTGAGAAAAGATAAATAAAATATAAATAAATAAATAAGATAAATAAAGAATAGTTAAAAGGGTAATAAGTAAGACAACTGTTACTAGAAATCAGTTTGGGTTATGCCTGGGAGGTCAACAATGGAGCCAATATTTTGTGTGAGACAGATTGTAGAGAAGTACATCTAAAGCAAAAGGAAATTTTGTTTGAGTGTTTAAGAGTTAAGTGGAAGTATAGGACCAGGGTGGCCGACCTCAAATAGTTGGGAGAGCAGGTGAAGGAGAAGAAGAAGAAGATAAATTTAAATAATACCTTTTAAAATTACAATTTAGTAACTAAGTCTAAATTATTACTGTTCAGCTCTATCTTTCCTTTCTTTGGCATGCTTTAACCAACTCCGAATTGGCACCTTTATTTGTTCTTCAACGGATTGATATGAAGTCATTGCCACTTCTAAATAATAAAATAATGTAAATTAGTAGTATTAATACTAATAATAATATTATAGACAATGTATTAAATTAACATCAACAAATTAAAATAATATAGCTATTACTTAGTTCATGTAATTATATTTTTTGATCAGGCGAGAGAATATAGTTATTAAAAGTACTTATATAATCATAATTGTAAAGTATTTGAGTAAAATATTTAATATGATAGTATTTTAAATGTTTTTTTTTTTTTTGTATCTATTGAAGCTTAATAATACTTTCTTAAAATATATTTCACAACTATACTTATATTATGAAAATATATTAGGTATGCATGCAACAAGAATGGGTTTTAATTTAATAATTTTTTATTGGTAGATATTTAATTTTTTTAAAAAAAAAATAGTTTTTTAAAATGTAGGCCTTTTTCATTTCCTTTTAAAAAAGTTAATAGTTAATAAATATTTACCTAAGATTAGTTTGTAAGCTGTTTTTTTTTCTGTACCCTCCGTCAGGAGCAGGACGCTTATAACACCCATTATAATTTTGCTTGCAGAATTTAAGTCTACTCTTCCAAATGGAAACAATTTAGTTTTCTACAACAAAAATAAGAATTTATTAGTGATAAAAAAAATAATTTGAATAATTATAAATATTACCAAAAGTTTATAATATTGTTAATTTTTAGCAGCTCTTCTAATTTATTCACATCATCATTTAAATTAATTGGAAAATTAGCACAAAATTGCTCTATATTATTTTAATAATTTAATTTTTAATTTTTCTTGATTGGCCATCAACAATCTATCAACATATATCTAAATACTAAATTAAAAAATAATAAATATAGGTACAGTTTCTTAAATTTCTTCTATATTTCATTCAAAAGTTTCCATATTTTGTTTATCGATATGGATTTATGGGGATATTTATCGTATAGTTCAATTTTGATTTGGAAAACAGATTTCAATTTATAAACAAAT
>JAIPRL010001709.1:61468-75089 GCA_025469235.1 Pemphigus obesinymphae
TAATAATAAAGTAACTTATTAAGTTAAAAGTTAATCTGAAAAAAAGTAACGCGTTAAGTAACTTAATTAAAATTAACTTAACTTTTTAACTTAATTTTAACTTTTAACTCGTTAATGCCCAGCCTTGTTATTAATAGACGATTTTTCGTCAATCTTTTCTTCCGGAAAGTCGTTTGTATGTCGGTACTCCGTTCCGTGTTATTTCATGTTCTTAATTTTATACTATCCTCCCGAGCGTCATTTATCAAAACGATAATATCGACTTTCCATTTTCAAACAGCCGCCTACGATTCGAATCAGAACGTCTTAAAGGATATATATTTTAACGAGAATTTTCGCGTTTACGTGATTATTTACGTTATTTAAAATTTAAATCATATAGGTAGGTTGCTTGCTATTTGAAAATCGAAAACTGATACAGTTTTAACAAATGAGCGAAGGGGATAATAAATAGGTACAATGTGGAAAATTATTAAATGGCGTAAGCCAATAATTTTCTAAAAAAAATTTCACAAAAACCATTTATACTCGATCAAATATTGATGATAAAATAAATCACCCTGTATAAATATTTGTACGTTATATACGGATCAAATATTGCCATTAAAAAAAAATATATTCTTTTTTTTTCAATCCAATTTTAACCGTCGATTAATTTCTGAATGGAAAATATATGCATAAATATAATGGATAAACTGAAATTCATTTTCAAATACTACGTCTATTTATTTTGATTGCATACAAACGATGACGTCAATTTCGATTTCCGATTGACAATTTTCCAGAAATTTGTAAGCGAAATTTCATATTGTATATTTGAATATACCAGTATTTTCAATGGTACATAATATAAATCGGTAAAAATGTTTTCACGTATATAAATACAATGTTCTTTTCTATCTAAAAAGATTCATACATTCGCTCTAAAATGAGTTTGATTGATTTTTCCAAGGGAATGTCAGTGCAGCAATTTTTACCGAGTTCTATATAGGCGATTTGTAGAATATTTCAAGAAAAATTATAATCTAAAAATTGCTAAATATCTATATGTATTTTAAAAATAAATAATTTATGATGGTCCCATTTCAATATCATATTTTATTGTTATTGTTATTGTTTATGTACTGAGTACTCATAAATTGTTATTGGAAATATTATTGTTACATTTCTTATTTAAACAAGTTTAAAACATCGTAGAAAGATGAAATAAAAATAAATTATAAAGAACAATATCATCTATGATCGATAATTTTCGATATGTGCATTTTAATAACACTTTTTATGAGTCGTTAAAAAACTAATGTTTTTGTTTTTTTTTTTTTATTACATTTTTAAAGGCATCTATCATTTGTTTTTGTTTCGTATAATCTATATGTAAGTTATTAAAAATGTGAATCTAACACGAGTTTTTCGTTGAAAATTTGTTTGCGCTAATTTATGAATAAAAAGGTAGATGATGATCAATTAGGTTTGGATCAGTAAAAATTATAAATACCAATAAATATCGTTTCTGGAACACGATTAATGCAAACAGGACAAAAATTCATTAGCTATTATGATTCAAAACATTATAAACACTACAAAACTAGAAAACTGTTTAAAACTTACATTAAAAGTTTCAATGCCTGACGTCTGTATAAGTTCGTAATGAAGGTTTTTTTCTACGACATTTTCTCCTTTATTTTACCATTCTAATCCTTTTTGAACACAGAGCTCAAATGTTCACTACACAACAATTATTATTATTAACTATGTCACAACCTTTATGTCAATACAAAACCACACTAACTTCCAAGGATTTTGTAAAATTTATTCAAAATTTAGGTGTTGCAAATTCATACAGCTAACTAAGGCATTCCACGTTTAAATTGATTAAATTTGTCGTTTTTAAATAATCAATTTAAAAATTTGGAAATAGTTTTAAATTGGTTTTCAAAATATCCATTCAAAGTGTAAAAATACATTAAATCTCGACACCTAAAAATACAATCATTTAAGAAATAATATCCTTTTAAACTCGTTTATACATTATATTAACACGATTTCTAACCATTTAATTATAACATTAGTCATATTCTACTGTATTAAATTTAAAAAATAGTGTTATAGTTATTGATTTTTAAAATAGTTAATAAATTCTATAAATATTTTGTTGGTTACTCAACGGGTACATGTTTACGAAAATATTTACTTCTAGCCACTCGATGTATTTGAATAGTTGCATCCAATAAAACTTGGATGCATATAACGTTTATATCGTTTTCTAAAAATCTTAAAATATACCTACTCAAGATAGCTGCCGTGAGACCGTTTTATTTAGTCCTGTTGATCAATGTGGATGACTTATGGTCGAGAATGCAAATGAATATACCGTTGAATATAATATTCAATTGTGTAAAAATCCGGTCGATGAAACAAAATAACATTGAAAATTAAATAAAGTGGGAATGATTTTATCATAATTTCATTAAATATCAGTGATGTTTCTTTTATAGTGAATTTGTGTAACCATTGTTTCAACTAGTGGTGCTGATCACATAGTCTGGATTGTGAAATATGCTTTAATTCATTTAATCCGGATTAGACCATCAGTAAGGATTAACGGATTACACCAATAAATTCGAAATTTAAAATTTATGAAATATACAAAATTAAATTGATCTATAGAACTATATACGTTTATATTTCTATCTAAATTACAGACTTGGATAATATTCAGAATATTTTCAGTATTCCGAATATTTTTTAAATACTTTTTTTAAAAGTATTTAATACAGTATTTTGAGTACTTTTTACAAGTATTCTGAATACAGTATTCCAAATACTTTTTTTATAAGGTGCAATCATATTTTTTTTAATAATTTCATTATTTTTTCGTCAGTGTAAATTGTATTTGTGTATAAATACTTACATAATAATTTATAGTATATTATATTATCTTATTTTGTTTTTAACTATATTTAGTGGGATAGTAATGTTATTTTCCAATTTTAAATAATGATTATTTTTATTGATGAAATAAATAGTTTGAATATATTATTTTATTATAATAAATTAAGTAATTACAGTAGTTAGTGATATGAGATTTTATATAGGTATATAATACTAATTATTACAAAAAAAAATCCTACATACTTATTACTTAAATAAATTAAATAATATTAAATTTAATATTTAAATTTGTATATAATTTATAATTAATAGGTAGGTATCTATTATGAATTGTATTAGCTATTATTATATTAATTTACACACACATAAAAAAAAAAATGATTAAATATAATAATACCGTAATTAGATACTATTTTTCAATGATGGGCATTAACGAGTTAGTAAGTTAAAGTAACAGTAAAGTTTACTTTAACTTTTTATATTTGATTTCATATTGTGTCTATTGTCAAAATGGTTGAATAAAAATAAAGTTGTTTTTGTTGTTTCTAATAATTATTGTAGTATAAGAATTATTTATTTCCCGAAAATATAAATAAAACAAGAATACCTATATATTATATAATAATCTCCCAGTAATATAAATTGAGGAATATATTAGATGTCTTAATAAACAATATTTAGGTAAATAGGTAAATAGGTACTAATTTGCAATGAGCAATTTCCATTTGTTAGAACTTTGAAGAAAATAATTAGTACCTACTAATCAAACATTTTTATAAACTTATTTGTTGTTAATTTTAATAATAATTATTATACATTGTAGTATTTTCAATAATATTATGCTAATGGTTTTTTAAAAAGTTTTAATTGCTTAGAGTTAATAAATGAGTTTTCCAAAAAAATAATAGATACTTAATTATACCTGTATAATTATCACAAAATGTTATATTGATTCGTACAAAAAAAAAATTTAAGTTAAGTTAATATGTTTAAGTTTTATGTTAAAATAACTATTAACTTTAAATTTTTACTATTTTTTTATTTTTATTAACTTAACTTAACTGAGTTTAAAAAAAATCATTAACTTGCTCAGCATTGCTATTTTTGTTATTAAAATTTAGTAAAAATAAAGTATTCTAAAATTATTGAGAATGTATTTTGTGAAGTATTTCAAATACTTAGGGCACACTATAATCATATTGTATTCGAAATACTTTTAAAATGTGTTTCACTCAAGTCTGATAAATAATAATAATATATTATCATGTATCTACAGAAATAATTGGAAATAAAATTATTGAATCCGAAATCCGGATAAAACGTATTGAATCCTGATTCCCAATTACATATTCTAATTCGGATTACGGATAGGCCAAATGAACGCTCGACACTAATATTATAACCACGATATGTGTCAATATTGAATTAAATCATAGACATAATACATTTCAATGTATTTTCGATCACTAAAGCTGAATTTACACGATTCGATTTGGTCGACCAATGCGAATGACTAAATAAGATCGAAACTAAAAAGTTAATTAAATTCAATCGTGTAAACATTCGGTCAATGACATTGAACTGCATTGAACACTGGACGAAGTATAGGAATGATCTCTGATCGCGTTCGGCGTTGTTTCGTTCAAAGTGAACGATATAGCAAGTGTTGTAAACATTGTGTCGATATCGAATCAATGAATGTCGATCGTTGTCAGCATTGATAACGTTGATACATATACTTAATATACTGTCCAATTACACTGAACCACACGAGCACGTTTAAAATAAAAAATAAAAGTGTTAACGATTCAATGTGGATGATCGCATAGTACACCGTTGATCGACCAAATTGAACGCTGTAAATTCAGCTTGATTTTGTAACTTGGCCGTTGAAATTTTTGAAAATTTCAACGAAAAGCGTCGGACCGCGTGAACCGTATAACCCACGTGCCCGAATTAAGATATACAGGATGCCGAACGGCGATCTGTTATCATTGTTTTACCCGGTCTGAAATGTTCTTTTCATTCAATTTGACTTGCACGGCTATGCACGATGACAGCGGTGAATTTCGAACTAATGCGGTAAATAAAACTCAGTTATCATCAACACGAGTTCTTCAATTATCACCATTTTTTCATGGTTATCACCGCAGAATAATAAAATATTAAGTTCGATAGAAAAATCGTCCCGGGTTCTGAATGAATGGTCACACTGTATTAGTTCACGATCCACCACCGCGACAAAATAGCGCTGTAAGTCAAATTGGGAAAAAAGAACATTCTGTCTTCACTTGATAACTGCAGATAAGGTACCGTTCGGCATCCTGTATATCTCAATTCGTGTACGCCACTGAACGTATAATCGTCGCTGACGGAAACCGGTTTCGTGTTACAGGTACGGCAACTGTACGGCGGACAAATGCGCCGCGGAACGCCACTGGACCGATTCGGAACGATCGAGCGGGCAGGGGCGACAGCAACCGGCCGTCGTGCCGTGGACGGACGGTCAGTGCTACGAGCTGGGCACGCGGGGCCCGTGTCACGGTACCGAGCAGTTCGCCGTGATTCCAAACACGATGCGACCGGGCTGCGTCAGTCCGGTCACCGTGTTGGACCTGTTCTCCAACAAGCAACCGGAGCCGACCGGCACCCCGCAACCGTGCTACACCAACCACTTGGGCAAGTGCGTGGACGCCGTCCGCATCGAGACGAACGACGCGTCGTTCGGGTTCGAGGCCCAGTTGCGGGAGTCGGCCGAGAGGCACGGCAGACGGGACAGGCGGAAAAAGAGACGAGGGCGCCCTGATAGCGTGTAGTCGGCGGCGGTGAATGGCGGGTTGTCCGAAAAAAATTATACGGGTCCCACACGAACCGATTGCGATCCGAAGGAGTTTTGCCGACCATTGCAAACACAACAGTCTCGTACAAATACTAGAACGGGGCACGGTTATATATTATATTACACTGTATTCAATCGTACCTAGTAGAAAACATATTTTAGTGAACACTCTTAAACGCCGATAAACCGTATAATACATTTCGTTTAACGTTAGTCGTATAAAATTCATGGAAAATAATATACTCGAAACATAATGCGCTCCACTTTCCATATGTCATTATAATCGCAGAATTCTAGGTTGACAACACTGCATATTCGAAACGGTCGTTATATTCGGCAATGGCCGTTGTTATCGATTTCCGGACAAATGCAGTTGTCCGACAAACGATAACGTGTTGAAACGATAAGGTGCCGACCGATGTTATCAGAATATAAATACTTATGATGAAAGTTATACAATATTGATAAAAAAAAATATTATTCATAAAAGTTATAAGCCACGGTTACACGGTTAGTCATAAACATTAGAGCGTGAATAACATTAACCTTATATTATAAATGATACAATTATAAATATAATTACTACTATATATGAAAAATAATATAACTATTATCATACTATAATATCAAACAGTGTTAATTCTCGTTAGAAGAAAAAAAACTTTTTATACAATTTCCGAACATGTAGATTGATAACATATCTGACACCGCCATTTTCCGAACTTATTTCCTATCATATATCGGACAACTGCCCCCGACCCGCGTAATAATATTATCTCATTATCCACACATATTTTATTATAACATGATGTCCATCGAAGGTTTGGAACCTCTTTGTAAAAAAAAAAATAAAAATTGTAATAAATAACATATTGTGACCAAGACTATAATAAATAATAATAATAATAATAATAATAATACTATAATATTATATGAACACATTGATATACAGGATATACACGAAGATATTTTACAAAAAGAAAAATCGAATGAATATTTATATTATCACGAATTCACAAGTATATACCTGTAACTAAATATGGTTTTAAATCAACAGTTTTAAAACTAATAATTTTTTATACCTACCCAATCGTTAATCTCTTATGAGCTATACTATCATACTTAAAATTGGAATTAACCAATTCTCGTCGTCATTGAATTTAATTATATACGTATGTACTATGTAGGTATATTGAGTTAACACATTAACATTCTAAATCCCTATTGAGTTATTAATATTAGAAATTTAAAAATAGTCTTCTGAATTTTTTTTTTTTTTGTTTAATACAGAGTTAGAATTTTTTAGTCCTAAGCCAACGAACTATTTTTTTTTTCTTTTTCATGTCAATATTCGTACATTATATTTTATTTTTATGATGAAACGAATATGAGAATCCCGGATTAAATAGAGCAGAAAATACGCTGAACATATTTTGTATTCGGTATTTCGGCCGTTAGGTTAAAAAGAAAATAATAGGTACCTATGGAAGAAACTGTATCGATTCGAATGATGAATAATTCCCATATAGTAGGTGCGTACATGAGCCATATTTATATAAATAATATATTATGAAATGCGTTTGTATTTTGAACTTTTTAACTCGTTTCAATTTCCACGAGCTTGCTCTACATAACGTTTACCTGCGACGAATGGTATTATTATATTTTGTTAGTATAATGTTACAAATAATATTTCAATATAGGTACATCATATATGCTTACAAATTATAAGGGAAATAACACTTACTCGTAATTTGAATATTATAAGATAATGTACCTAACTATTATAATAAGGCGTGAAAGTTTAACTATTGATTTTTTTTTTTTTTTTTTGTTTGAGGAAGTATATTGAATTTACCGGCTAAACATTCACTTCTATCACATCGATTTAAAATTTTTTTTCTTTTAAAAGTATTTTCTTCGGTTTTTTAGATCTTTGGCATTTGGGTCCTACTTATAAGTCATAATTAGTAAGCATAATATTATACAAAACAGTAAACGTTTAAAAATTTAAATAAAATATAATATACTCGTAGTCTTTATATTAATTTGTGTTAGACACGAATGACTAATCATTTCCATATTATAACTCAAAGAATAACTTTTGAATTTGTTTCATTTTTCACAACACATAAAAGGTATGACTCATAATATAACATTAATCATACAATGACACATTATATTATTATGTTGGTAGCTGGTAGATATATATATATACATTTTTTAACGTCTATAATACTACGACAAATATTTTTTTTTTTTTTTACATTCATCGAACATAACAATATTGTTATTTTTACTAATAAATGACATACACATTACACTTCGTGTTTGTTAGATTCAGTGCATCCCTTCATGAAAGCACTGCACTATTATTTCGGGCAATTATTTTTTATTTTCATAATATTTTCATAATACCATGACATTATCTATATGTTCGGTAAATAATTTTACTAAATTTAAGAATAATTTTCAAGTTACTGCAGAATTTCAATCTATCGACCGTATTTCTCATCTTATAAGTTATATTGTCTGATAGATTACTAATATTTTTGTGTACTTACACCAACGCATACTGTAAATATGATCGATCAACAAAATGAGAATTAATCACCTTTTGCCCCAAGAACGCTTGTCGATCACTTGAAGTTTCCTGTAAATTACTCTTCTCAGATATTAACGAAATAAATCATCGCTGTCTAATAATGACGATAAAAATTACTTTTGGAAAAAAAATGTAATAGTTCGTAACGGTACATTGCGAGTACACAATATAATGTTATAGGTGTTACAGGTAGGTACATAATCAGACATATTATAGACAATTTTAAAAAAAATTTATTTTTAATTTGTTTTATTGTAATTATTATTATTTTTTTTTTTTTTTTACTATTAAGTATTTATATATACATTTATTGTATGACATAAAATTAAAATGTTTAACTATTATGTCTTAGTAATTTAAAAATGTATACATTAGATAATTAGAGTATAAACCAATGTTGTTAATAATTCACAAATAATATATTTTGTATACAAAGATACACATTAAATAAAAAGTGAAACATTCGAGTATGTTGTAACTTTTATTATATTCACATTGTAACGATATCCCATTTATTGAGTTGACCAATTTTTTTGGACACTTATGAATTGATTTCCAGTGATCGTCCGAATCAGTTCCCAAATTTTTTTTCAAACAGGTATGTTTTCCTACAATAGTAGATTGTAATATATAAAAGTCCTGTTTCTAAACTCCTGCGGGTAAAATATATGATGTTAATACTGGTAAAAATATCCCCGGCGGTGGTGAGGAAAAAGGATAAAAGATTTCCCATAAAGTAGATCTTTTGTAAATGCAGCCTCATATCAGTGGACGAAATTTTTTTTTAAATATTTGGGTTTTCCATGATGGTTTGTGCAAAAGTTAACCTTATACGTCATTATCGTGTAGTAGTAATTCCTGAATCCGTTCCGATGATATGAATACAGACAGTGCCGGATCTAGAGAGGGGCGAACCGAGTCCAATTGCACCGGGCACTATTATGATGGGGCCCAGAATGTAAAAATATTTAAATTTTTCGGCCCGTTTTTGATCCCATTGATCACTTAATTTTTAATAGAAATTGACGAATGACACTTTTTTTTTTATTTTTTTTGCTTATTAAAATTTAAAAAGGGGCGCTACAATTATTTTTTGCCACAGGCGACAAATTCTCTAAATCTGGCACTGGATATAACAGATTATTGTTACGTAATTTTCTTTCGGAGTATCAATTCTTCATTTTCCGCAGTACGGACAGTTCTTTGACGTCTCCGCGATTACTCTCAATAAGTTGTTCGCTACCTAAAATAAGAACATATTTTTTTAACATTCTAATAATTTGATTATAACATTTAGCCCAAAATTTAAATATTATTTTATTGAATTTTTTTAAAAGTGCATTGCCGACCAAAATCTCTTAAGCGCTGATAGGTTGCCATAAAACTTCTTCGATTTGGTACTGTACGCTGAGGAAATCGTTCTGTCCATATTCTTACGGCCTCCCGGCCTCCGCTGAATTTCCATCAGCTACACCTAATACAATTACAATTAGGTAGGTAAATGTATACTAAAGTAGAAATAACTACTATAAGAAACTCCCAAAAATAAAATATAAAAATTAAAATAATGTGACTTACCCAAAATGTAAACCATATCGGCATATTCAATGTATTGGTATACACCATAATTACAATTATTTAAACAAGAAACAATCTTAACCGAACTTATTATTATCAAATATTATGTAGTAAACTGCGCAGTTGACTCGACCGTAACCAATATTGACCAAAAAAAAGTGCAGTAATACAATCTTCAAAATATGTTCAGTAGATAGGTATAACATTTTCATCTCTTATCAAATCATAAAAACGTTATTGTGATATAATTTAATAGCTGCTATTTCATAACAAAGATATACGTACATTTGAAATAAAATCGTTGTTTATAACATCTAAAAATAATACTACCTACAACTCAATGCATGGCGTACATTTTCAATCTGCAAGTGAGAATAACCAGCGATCGGCTGAAATAATTGCCAATTACGTAATTGGATCAATTTGCAAATAAAACATATTTTGTTTTTGGTGATTTCACAATTTTAATATCCGTGTTAATTAATCAGGAATGTTAGACGTCTATAAATAAATTATACAATAATATTTCCTGGAAAATTCTCATACGAATCGATATGTCGCATCACTTTTTCTCGTGGCGACATTGCAGACGACATGAGCGTCTCTTTATATCAATATATTACGAATAAAATTTCAAAAACGTAGGTTTTAAAAGTCGAAAAAAAATTTCAAAACTTTCGTCATTGGGTCACTCCACTGAGTATGTGCACGAATTTATGGTACCTACTCATTTCGGAAACACCATGTATACAGTAGGTACACTTAAATAATAATCAATGTTCATTTTTATGGATTCGTGTATTTTTAAAGGGAACTATTTCGTAAATTTTTTTTGACTCGGGTACCAATTCTGTACGGCCAATTTTTTCTAACTCGTTAAATTAAGTTAATATAAAAAACAAATGGGAAAAATACACTCTTCGAGCGTCTCTCGTCCACCAAAGTAACGTGACACTCTTAATATGACATGGGATTTTGTTCAAATATTAAACATTAACTAGAGTTATATTTCAAGAAACATAAGGAGATTTTTTGAAAATTTTTTTAGAGAAAATTTAGTATTTTCCATCCATTTTAATTACAAATATAGGTATAATAATAATAATATGTTAATATACATTATATCTGTAGTTGTGGTATAAACGAAACTTAACTTGCAAAAATCAAAATACGTCTTGAATTATAAAAATTAGATATGATTCTGATATTAATCCTAAAATAATCAATGTCAGATAGGCACCGAGGTCAAACGAGTTTACATATTGGTTGGATACTTGGATCCATGAGCTAACCGAAGATGAAATAATAATAGAACTTATTCGTAGAAAAATAAAGACAACTGGTACAATAATAGAACTAAAGGCTAGAATATTTAAATATCTAAAAGAAAAAAATGAACCAGGCTGCTTTTAATTTTCGGAACAATTGAATATTTCTATAGATTTAATAACTCCCACCAAAAAGGTAAATCTTGGGGATAAAATAGCCGATAATAGAAAAACCTTGTTTCAATTAAGTACGAGAAATGCTAATAATTCTCTATCAAAAATATAAAAAAAAATCCCAAGTATTGAACAATATTTTTATTTCTTTCCTTTTAGTTATAGAGAACTAACTTTCGTAATTTTGAAATGCCATCACGGCGTATTAAAAAAAAAAAAAAAAATAATAAACATTTAAATTGTAAAAATTGCAATAATTTAATTAAAGATCGAGATGATATAATAAATAAATTTAAAATTAAATTACCTATATAAGAAAATTATTGATCAATCAATCTGTTTTATAAATAATAATATGTAAAAACAATTTTAAATCATAATGAAAATAAATGACGTCACATTTAAAATGAATATTTATATATACTTAATTATATTAGAATTTGAAATTAATTAAGTTCGAATTGAAAATAATATAACTAAAATCAGAAACAATTACCTACATAATTTCAACATAGACAATTTATAGGTATATGAATTAATTTTATAATTATTAAATTTTTATATGAATAGTTTCAACTGATCACTGATAATACAGCACTCACTAAACTTTAGATTTAAGACAAATAAAATATTTAAAAAAGCATAAGGTCTGCATAAAGTCTGCATAAAATATCTAAAATCAATTTAATTTTCCATGTTATAAAAATGTATATAAAAAAGTTTATGTTTATTTTAGATCAGGTAATACTCAAGTTAGCATAATATCCCCCGTAAACAATAACTTGGTTTTAGAACTAAATTTATAAAAGTAATATTTATATAGTAGATAAGTAACCCCCACGTACCTACCTAAGGAAACAATTTTAATATAAATAAAAATTTACAAATAATATAATTTTAAAACGAAAAACGTGCAAAGGACCCATAAAACACAATCCTAGTATTATTAAATTAAAACACTTCATAGTTTTATTAGGTAGATAAAAATAACTTGCCTGAAATTTATCTACCACTGTAATAAAGTATAATTCGTGATGTTATAAAATATAATCGTATAAACTGCTATAGTATAGGTACACTAAGCAAAAAAATAGAATTAGAACAATGACTTATTTTCACACACATTTTTTTTCTTACGCACAAGCTTTATCTATATAATATATAATAGCCTGGTAAAGTTGCAATACAATATACCTAATATGTTATGTAAAAACAATTTTTTTCTCTCCTCCTGTTCTCGTCAAATTTTGGAAAATAAAATAATATAATATTCGAATACACAATATTATATAAAAATATTTGATCGTAATTAAAATCAATACCTAATATAAATAGGTATTCCTGAAATGAATCGAAGACCCTGTACGACGTTCGCCCATATAATATTATGTAGTTAGTACAATTTATTTAATTTATTTTCAATTATGTTTCAAATATATAAAAACATAAACTAACACGATTTTTTTTCTCTCTCCCTAAGTATAGTACGTATACAATAGATTAATAATAAAATAACAAAAACTACCCTTAGTTATGAAATATATATATCAATCTATAATTAAATATAATCAAAATGTTTAGGTATTTTAATAGTCACATGTAAATAAACAGTCCTACGATACTTCATGAGTGAACCATAGTTTCGTTTTTAACGGGTATTATATCCATTACTGGTTTTTAATTTTTTTTTTTTTTTTTTAATTGTAGCTTAAATGATTAATTACCTGACCGTTTATTCAATCTATCGAAAGATTTTAATATCATATTTCTAAAATCACATAATCCAAGAAAAAAAAATATTACAATATTAACATATTAACACATTCAGTTTTTCCTTAAAACTAACTGATCAGTCCCGGACTATTCGGTTAAAACTTATCGTGTGTAGGTGAAAACCAAAAGTACAATCAATCCCAGCCGTGGCATAAACTGATCAAATCATTCTTGATTTTTCGTTGGAGCGAACTAACATTGAATCTCTATCACCACGCTTATCATCTTATCGAATCATAGTAAAACTAATTTCCTTAGATTTTTCCATTTAAATTGTATCGTTATTATATTATCATTGTATTTCATCGAGTTTGAATGTATTTTAGATTCTGAGCGTAGCGAGGAAGCTTATGGTTTTACAATGATGTTTATTATTATTTTTTTTTATTTTTTTTTTTCTGTAAACACTTTTTCTACCAGAAGGAGTGCTCCGATCTTTACGCTCATACCCGTTTCCGGTAGCAAATTGCATCTAGTTGGTACTTTTGAGAG
>JAIPRL010001710.1:0-75081 GCA_025469235.1 Pemphigus obesinymphae
AAAACGAATGTTTACTTATGAACAAGACGATGAACCAATTAACTTGAAGAAGTCACCAGAAGAAAAATTTAAAATTGAATATTTTTATCAAATTGTAGATACTGCTATACAATCTATGGAATTACGTTTTCAACAATTTGAGAGGTATTCTAATATGTTTGGGTTCTTATATTCTCCTAAAAAATTACGTAGTATAAGTGAAAATGATTTAATGAAATGCTGTTTTGATTTGGATATTTCTCTGAGGGATGGTGAAAAGCACGATATTGATGGCGCAGAACTTTTTTCTGAATTAAAAATTCTCAGACAAATAATACCTGAAGAAATTAATAAGTCTATCGAAGTATTACAATTTATAAAAGATCTTCAGAATCCATTTCCTAATGCTACTGTATCATACAGAATATTACTAACTATTCCCATAACTGTAGCCAGTGCAGAAAGATCTTTTTCTAAGTTGAAGCTGATAAAATCATATTTAAGGACATCGATGACTCAAGATAGGATAACTTCACTTGCAATATTATCTATTGAAAAAGACGTAGCATCAAACTTGGACTACAATGAAGTAATAAATGAATTTGCGAGAAATAAAGCAAGGAAAGTCAATTTTGTATAACTTGGGTAAGCGTTAGCATTTTAAAGTGTAAACATTTTTAAAATGTGTATAATATTATAATATTTTAAATAAACTAATATCTAATTATAAAGTAATCTTTTTAATGATGTATTATATTAATTATTATATGGTTAGTTGGATTCTGAGGCCCAGGAGGCCATATTAGTGTGGAGGAGGGTCTCAAAAAATTTGCCTACTGAAAAATCAGAATTACCGCTTGCTGACTTACAAATAAGAAAAAAAAAGGTCTTTACTTTAAGCCTCGCCTAAAATTTTGCCCCAGGCCTCGCTCCACCCTAAGGCCGGCTCTGCATCAAGCCTTCCCGTGGAGTCCCCTGAATCGCCTAAGGACCGTAATACGAACCAAACCGGTAGTTCCCATTTCGGTCGACAGCTCCGGAGGTACTTTGTGCTGTTAGGGAAATGGCATAAAAAAAAATAAAAATAGGTTTATGACCTTATTACTGATAAATTGTCCTTCCCTTTCAGAGCCTCTATATCCGCCATAGTTACGTATAATATAACATATCTGCTTTTGCAGACAATGAAAACTCGAATTTATTTTAGCTACATATAATATTAATATTGAAATATAATCATAAAATATATTTTTACTTTCCTTTGAATCATTTTCCAACATCAAAACAAATTAAACTTATTAAATTGTTATTATTTATTATTAAATCCCAACACGATAATCACTGAACGACAGTCAACGATATTGATCAGAAAAAATACCTGTGTAAGTGACTGTGTTCTATAACATCAAACTTTCGAGAAATAGTAGGAATTCTGAAGATTATCCATATTATATTCGATAGACTGTTCCAAAAATATTACAATAATGATGATTGCATTACGAGAAATCTGTGGATTAGGTGTGGAATTGTAAATAGTGTATACCAAAAAAAAAAAAAAAAATATAATAAATAATATATTTAATTCATTAATTTTTATTTTATATAAGAGCAAGACTTGCAATAGTCTTGAAGTCAAGTCTCGGTCTTGGTCTTGCATAAAATTTTTATTTCAGCCTTGCTACGTAATAGTAAAATGTTGGTCTTGCATATAGATAGTGCCCAGCAAAACCATTTGTCATGACCGAAACGGGAACTTAACGAGTGGCGCCCGGACCGGTCTGTGTTGTTTGGGTTTACTCCATTTATTTTTATGAACGGAGGGGAGCAATGACTCCCATTGTCTGTCCTGTATCCGCCCTTGTATAAATACCTACGTATAAATCAATTATTTATAAATTTGGTTAAAAAAAAAAAAAAAAGCTAGACTGAAAGAATTTGCAAGATCAAAACCAAGACTAAGACCAAGACCAAGATTTATTTGACGAGACCAAGACCAAGACTGACCTCTACTGAGTTAACAAGACCAATTCCAAGACTGCCGTGGTCTTGGTCTTGCTTTGTGCATCACTAAATAATCTCAATTTTTGAATATGTGATTTTTGATAAAATTATTAGTTGTAGGACTTGATTTCCCGGAATTTTCTATTTTAAAAGTCTTATAAGTTATTACTTGACTATAATAATAATTTTATTGAAAATTACTCATTTACAAATTTAGATTGTATGATATTTAGTTTTTTATTGAGGTTGTTGTACGCTAAAATAATTCTGTTTTCTAGAAACGTGCATCTCCCGAAGCATGTTTCACTCGAGGAAATAATAGCGAACCGCAATCTTGGATCGCATGACTATACTGATACAATATATGTAGTTGTTGGTTTCTTTTGAGCGGTTGTATGGTCAGCGATTTAAATTGAAACTATACTCCACGAGTAATCAAATCGCTAATAGTTTATGATTGACTGTCGATATAGTTATTGTGATGCTATATTTAGTATTATAACAATACGAACGCGGTCTTTCAATCGGTATTTTGGTTCGCATTCGCGATCGTGCAAGGGAAAACGTATCAAAGTGTCAATCTAAGTTTATTAATTTGACTTTGAGTAAGAAAAATTTGGAGCGAGGGAGCTAGGTTTTTACAATGTTTATTTTATTTTCGGGAGACAACTTTTTGACCAGAATACTTGATTAAATTCCAATATATTATATAAAAATAAAATCTATATTGAGAATCGTTAAAATAGCGATCTTAATAAATAGAGATTTACAAAAATAACCTATTAAATTAGATAAATATTGTCCACAATTCAGGGCTTATCCTAAAGCGCATTTGGGTTTATTTTGCGCAATCGGGAAAGCTAGATGCGCACTTGATCAACCAATTTTTGCGTAGTTATATTTGTGCGTGATTAATTAAATATATTTTGAACTTGGGCATCAGGTTTAATAATTATAATACATTTGTAGATTTTTACACCAAAATTTCAATAGTTTTATTTTAAACATTAAATATTTTATACTAATAGAAGTACTCATCGGTATAGTTTCCAGTTAATTTAATACTATTTTTTATTTTGTCTACAAATGAAATCACAAAATTATGTATTACAATGATGATTATCGTTTGACGCCCGTGAAGTTATAGTAATGTAAAATCAGCAATTAAACGAGACCATTCCAACAAATGTATTGGTCGATGTTGGAAAGGTTAGACATTTTTAATAAATGTTTACACTTTATAGATTGATATAATTTGTTATCTACTCAATATACTAATACACTCAGTGCCAAAAAATATTTGTGGGGGGTAGTCGGAGTAATTTTCTCGATTTATTATCTCCAAAAATTGAATAGTTTTCCGACTAAATACGGATAAACGTAAATGAGCAAAAAAAAAAGTTATCAACTATTTTCTAGATTTCATTTTGCCGACTTATTTCCTGGGTGAGGGTTCGTCCCAACCTCCTAATCTCTCATTTCCGCCGATTTATTTTTAATAATATTACAAAATCGTAGATTATAGTCTACAATTATGGTATATAATTAACTTAGTTTAGCTTTTAGGTCAATTTTTACGACGGAGTTATGACCACATAATTTATTATTCTAAAAATCTTGTTTTATTAAATTACCTAACATTATCTTTCATTAATATTTACGAATTTTAATTTTATAATAAAAACTCGGAACTTCCCCCTCTTCCATTTCACGGATAAATTCGTATAAATGCGCAGTTGCGAAAAATCCTTAGAATAACCCCTGGACTCCACACACATACATATTACATACTTACCTAATATATATGTGTTTAAAAATAATTTGTCTAAAATGTCAGGAGTCGGGGAGTTGGGCTGAAATCTCCTATAGGAAGACTCTTAGGAAGAAGGAATGTTATTATGAAATACGCTCCTGAAATAAGACAAGAATAAATTAAATAAAAATAAACATTTAATTTAATGCTAAACTAGGTAGTTCTTACAACTTACAACAATATAATACACATATATTATAATTTATAAATAACATTTTAAAATACCAAATTACCACAATACCATATATAATATGTATAAAACATATGAAACATATACAATTGTTTAATTATATAGGTATAGGTACATCATTTTTAACTTATACATCTAAATCGTCGTCCATAAATCTGTTACTTAGTAGTGATTCCATCGCAGCGGTACGGAAACTAGTCGTTTTGTGATGTCCGAGTTTGGTTCCCGAGTTAGTGTCTTCTATGGCTTTTCTCAACTACAATGCAATTAATTTTAATCAAAATAAATACGAAAGTCACCGCGTTTTGATAACTCACTTCTTTTAGGCCGACCACTCCGACTAATCGACCTATGGCAGTGACATAGGCGTGATTGACTCCGACTAAAGAGAACACCGAATGGACTTTTAATAACGATGTCCTCTCGACCAATTGAAACGGAGCAGGGTCTATGTGACAGGTATCAAAGTCTATCATCTTATCCATTTCTTTTTGTTCCCATTCGCTCTGTTCTTCCGGGGACATGTCTATGACTCTTTCTTTGGGCTAAATAAATTACACGAATAAAATACACTACCTGCTGCGTTTTACGATAACGACGAGGAAATATAATACTGAATTAAAACAAATACCAATTGAACTTTTTTGGATATTTGTATGACTTGTGATGAGCCTTTGTCTGTGTCCGTAATATCTGTCAAGCTCTGCTGTTCCGGGTTCGCATCTCGCAGTGTAGCAGATTTGTGAAAAATAGCTTCAAATGCTAGCCTTATGCTGAACAATAATATCGATTCATGTAGGTAAGTCCTTGGGTAAGTACGTATTTATTTTATTTTAAACAATATTCTTACCGACTTTCAGCGCCAGTTATCGTTGAATATGGCGTCACTGATGGAGTCATCATTGGTGTCAGGTTGTGCAGTGTAAACGAGTTAGTTTTTTTTAAAATAGATTTTTTCGGATGTCCTTTTTGCGAAGGGCTACATTGCACCTAAAATTAAATTTGAAACTATATATAGCATTATGGTAACGTATACAATTATTTCGTATGTACCTAATTCATAATCAATAAAAATATAATGTAATATATGTATGTGGCATTTCATTTATTTATTGATTAACATTAACTATAGGTTATATAGGCTTGTAGCGACTAACGGAACCTATATATACCCATGTGTCTGATAAAATTACAGAAAATATTTCTTTAATTTGTGCATACAATTTACATAATTAATGTGATTTAAAAATGTTTACGATAAAAAATTATTCAACCTTCATTATTGGATTTGTAGAAAGTGATTGAGAACTAATTGATAGTCTCCTTTGTAGAGTATCAGGTGCTGGCGTGACTTCAAACCTCGACGGTCTTCTTTCCTTGTTTTCCCTTTTTTTTCTTTCTATTTCGTCTAGTCTCTCTTGTGCTTCCTTCTGCCATTTAGCAACTACCTGCATCCGTCTTTCTTTTCCCACTTGTCTGTCGATCAGTTTAATTAATTCTACCCGGGGTACTGATCCTAACAAAATCATCGAGTCTAAAAATAATATAATATAAATTGTATAGTTAGCAGATTAATCATTTTAAATGTGTAGTAGGTATAGTAAAAAATAAATAACTTTTATTTTACCGGGTTTATCAACCAGAGGAAACACTCTTAGAACTTTGTTTTCTCGCAGAACCTTTTTCAGATCTCTGTAACTCATATTATACCAAATGTACTTGACATCTCTGACCATAAAATCTTCTGCGTAAACATTGTAAATACCTAAATACACAATAAAATATAAACATTGTTATGCTATATTTTCTATTTTTCACGATTTCGTTTCCAAATAAATGATTGTACCCGAGCTAGACGGGAGAAGATCCGGTAGGTAGGGGAGATTTTTAATTAGTATAATGCTGTCGTAGAGAGAAGGTTGTAGTAATACTGCTACCGCGTTTGATATTAACACAGCAATCTAATAAATTATTACAAGTAATCCTTTGTTATAGACATCACAGTATGCATATATTGATATTGTATGTAATAACAATCAATTTAATTTTCAAGATATAAAACATATTATATAGGTATACCATGACGGGTACAATGTGAGTGATCTGTCCTGTCATTTCAAAAGCAATCACAGATACTGATATGGAATGTGTGACAGCCCCGGCAAAAGCTGCGGCTCCGACTACGGCATAACCTCCTGCATTTTCGTAAGAATAATATTAATATATTGTGAACTATATATTATATATATATAGTGCTTGAATTAAGGTGCGAGGGGGGATGAACAGGGGGACAGAGCTCCTCTACTATTTTATAATACATTTTGAGAGCATCCTTGCTAACTATTTTTTACAGTATACGAGTCACACAGTTTGAGAAAACGATAGTTTGTTGAATACCCGAGAGTAGGTATCTCTTCTCCTATTTTCCCAATTCGAGCACTGTACATACATTTATTTTATGCAATTTAAAATATATTAATATAATCATTTTTGCCTGGTATAATAGGTGTGATGAATTTTCCATGTCTAACTCCATACGGGAACCACAAATGCATAAGTTCGCCAACAATTCGGCCGAACGCCGCTCCCGTTTTGAACACAGGAATGAAACTACCGGATGGTATTGGAATTGTTGATGCAATTATGGAGAACACGAACTGAAAATAAACTCGAGTTACTGGACGAGGAAGACCCATTAGGTAGGTACTCATATTAGCTAGTAAGTTTTAATGAATTTTGTTTTCTCGTATAATATTACATTATAAGCGATGTAAGCTGATAAACATATAAAAACGTTTGTGTTTTCTGTTCGCCAATGGTTCATCATTTCTGCCTCCTCGATAGTAAATTCGCTCTTTGTCCACGTGAAGTTACTAAACAGTCCCGTTAACTGAAAAAAGTCAAAGTGAACAATTTAAATGTATACATTTAGTTAATATTGTAGTGGGTACGGTCTTTATTATTATTATTATTATTATTATTATCATCGTTGGCACTTACTTGGTCGTGTACGTTTAGTTCACCGGCAATATATTTACCGGTTCCCAAAGGAAACGTGATTGTCAACGTGAGAAACGTGATGAGACTCGGATATAAAAAACGACTAGACATAACATAAATGTGATTACAGAAATTATGAAATAAGTTTTAAGCGTTACACAAGAAACACAGGATTATATTCAGATGTCAAAATAACGGACGAGCGATACTCACTTACTTCTTTTGTAGGAAAGAATTAATTCTTTTACTTTGTCTCATAAACAATACATATTGCCTGTGCGCCCAAACATAACCAGCTCCGATAATTCCACAGACTACCCTACAACGGCATAATGTCGTTATGTACAATAGGTATAATTTATTAAAAAAACTGTGTATGCATAAAACCTATATTATAGGTATCACCACATTAAAATATTTATTACAGATACCTATATAATCAATATAAAAGCTATGCAGATTGCATTCGTACTTACCCAAGTAAAGCAAAAACCGTTAATTCTTGAGGATCGAACGGATATTCCATGGTGAAATGGGTCGGGAAAAAAGCCTTTACCGTTTCTGTAAATGCGGGTTTAAACGTTAACCAATATGCAAATGTTTGAGCGTAGAGAGAACGTATTTCGTGTACCACCGACTAAGAATAAAAACGTTTAATTGTGACAGCTCGTAATAGAAAGGCATTTTTTTCACACGATACAAACTTCTTCGTTTGCCGTTTTCTTATTTTTATATTACTGGATCTACGAATACCGTTTCAGCGTAAAATGATGCGTCTCTTACAATAATGTATAAAAAGTTGATTTAGAAGAAAATGATAGATTTACAGTTTTCATTCATAGCCAGCAATATATTATATTCCGACTACGCCAACATGGATACTGTGTATATATATAAGACCGTAGGTAAATATTTTATCGGTCAGGCGGCTTTATTACGAACCAGCTTTGTTGAACCAAACGGCTAGCAATCTGAACACCGTCGCGCTACAGACAGCCGAGAAGAAACCTCTCCAGTAATTCCTCACCGCAAAGTATACCGTGGTTACTTCGATGCTGAAAAGCACACCGCCGATGGGAGCACCAAAACAGCTCGCCACTCCCACTGCACACGCGGCAGCCAACATTTCCGTGTTCCTCGATTCGTTCTCGTATATCCCTTTGAACGAAGTAATCACTTTTGTCAAAAGCGTGGCTGTTATGCTGGCGATATGCACGAACGGACCCTGAAATTCGACATTTCGAACCCAATATAATATTAGATATATGTATAATGTATGTAAAATGTATGTAATATATATTTAACCCATACACGTTTATTATCGTGTTGTAAATCGCCAGTAGTACCTATACGATTCTTAAAAAAATTATAGCCATCCGCAAAAGTCTAAAACTTTCGTTATGTGGTCATTATATGTGCTACATAGCGAGTCTGTGGTTAATTAATTATTTAAGACGACTAATAATAATGACTTACAAGATTCATAACCGCTCATGTAAAGTCACCTCTCGAGGTGCCTATAACCAAATTAAAATCAACTTTATACCCTTATGTTATATATATATATATATTTATTAATTCGAAATTTAACGTTTAATTTCATCGGTTTAAAAGTTTTACTTACTATTATTTATATTTGTACAATAGGTATATTCTAAATGACGTAACTTCAACTGTTATATCAGTGGCGTCATTTAGGGGGGGGGCAGGATGGGGTATTTGCCCCACCTTAAGATTTATGTGGGGTCGACTAATTTTTGCGGGCTCGATTGATTTTTAAAGCCTATCGGGAAATTTTAAGGGGGACCCGGTAAGGGTATACCTACATCGCGAAAAATACGAAGACCTTTTTTTTTTTGCTTATTTACGTTTAAACTTTTGGTAGTATTAAATTATTTTTCGTAAAATTGATGAGAGATAAATAATTAATGAATTTCGGCTTTATCGTCAATTGTTGCGTGACGGTCAAAACCTGTTTGACCTCTCGAAATTTAAGTTTTTTATATTACCTAGTCAGTAGAGGGTGGTAGCACTTTGCTCGTCGGTTAAGGGTGCAGGATGTATTGAATTCTAAAACAATGATAAATCACTTATTCTGACAAAATGATCATGGGTGGAGTTCGGATGCAAATACTATACCTATATTATTAATTCGAAGATAAAATTTCCAAAAAATTTTTTAAAAAAATTAATGACATACACTTTGTGAAAATTTAGTTTTTAAACCCATTTATTATTAATAAGACACATGCTAATAAAGACATTTTCTATTATAGATTTTTATGCTCATCTGATTTTTAGCTTATTCAAGTTAAAATTTAAAAATATTTAAGTGTTAGATAGCAAAAATACAATAACGAAGTATGAAAGTTGGTAACTGGAATAGAAAATATCACAATAAATGAATAATGATCATGGAAATTTCCATGTATAAAGTTAATCATAATAATTATATTTACAATAATATCGTAAAAAATGCATCATTATTTGTCGATTAAATATCTTAATATTTTATAAAATATATTAATAAATTTAAAGTCTATTAAATGTATAGTTGACACTCAACAGTCGATTTAATATTTTTGGATACATTTATAAAATCACAAATAGAGTTATAATTTTGACGACTTTTACGTCGAACGACTTAAATTGTACTGTGACCAAAAAATAATTTTAGAGAATCACTATTCAGGGATGTAGTTCACCGAGGCTGGATTTAGAGGACTGAGTGGAATATAGGCTAGGGTTCCCCATATCTTTTTGATTATTATTGACACGTAATAAAAATTCAAATAAAAAAATAAAATAAATGTACGTATGATAATAAACATACGTGTAGTCAAGTCTGATATATTAAGAAAAATTGTCTTTCAACATGAACGGATGAAATACATTCGTTAAAAAAGACACACCAATGACCAATATAATCATTTAAATTTTTGATTTTAAGCTCCTGATATTGCATTATGTCTTAACAATTTATTTATTTTAATGATATGCTGCAAGTTTTAAAAGAAAATTAATTTTCGAGTTTTTTAAATGAATTAATATATAAACAGACATTTCGCATTCTTGTTTATTTATAGCCTCTATACACAATTTCCCATTTGTAAATATATTTAAATCCAACCTTGATGTTCACAAACCTCTTTGCCCAGCGGTAGGCCAGAACCTAATGTAGCCGTGACTCCGACTACTTTCGCGATTAACGTTCTCAAAGTCAGGAATTCTTTTAACGCGACACCTCTTAATATAGTTTTCATCTCCGGTATCCCCGAACCTGTGAAAATCAAAATATCGTTCTTTGTAAAGAATTATCGTGATTTTACTATAGCAAATAATAGATCTAAATGTAGCCTGTAGATCATACGTACCAATGGATTGAGGCGCAACTAAGTGTACGAATCCAGCCGCAAACGTAATCAAACTGACGGGTAGCAGTACCCATGATATGTACTGTAAATATTGATTGAATGACATATCTTTGAATAACCATATTCTTCCTGAACACGAAATGTTAAATATTGTTAAATAGGTATACTTTATATATTAATTACAACTATATGATGCGGGATATACAATAAATAACGAATTATCACTATAATTATATAACATGAACATGAAATGATTGAAATAAAAACACTTTGTTTATTTTGGAGGTGCAGCTAGAGATTTTTCCAATAAATTTATCCCATACTTTTCATTTTCATATTTATAACAAATTAATTACCACAAATAATAATAAATTATTTCACTTTATGTACCTATTTATTTTATATTTTGTAGGTACTGTTTACGATATAAACAAATTATAATGTACATAGGTTTACGCAAGATTTTATGCCAAGTGTAACAAAAATCCTAACCGGCCCTATATATACCTATATATATTATAGAAAATGGCCCATTTTTTTTTTTCATCACAACAGCATATTAATTTAAAATTTACCTAAAAAATTGATATTAATTTAATAATAAATATCAATCAATTATTAAATTAATAATTAATTGATGGGGAGGGGGTTGTCTCACCGCTCAACTTCGGAAAGTAATCGGCAAAATCAAGTTTCAGTCGACAAAAAGTAGACGAAGTTGATGGCCTTCTTTTTGTTTATTCACGTTTTGAATGAAGTATTTTGGAATTTTGTCGGGAAATTATGCAGCAATTAAGTATTTTTCGGAATTTTAAGTCGGAAAACCATAAAATATTATAGAGAAGTATTATATTATTTTTTTCACCTTCCAAAATTTTTCTTCGGGATGGCCCTGTTCAAAACTAATTCTACTAATTACTTAGGTATAATTACTAAGGTGTTGTACTCGAAAAAAGTTATCTACACTACCTAGAGGTGTAAAATGTAAATAGGGTTACAAATTCAAGGTTACGAATTCAAAAGTGTTGAACTTATAAGTAAGTAGTTTCATTTTTTAAACTATAAAACGATTTATTTCATATTATAGTCTATATTTTATGTATTAAATCTAAAACTTACAAAATGAATACAAATTGTAAATATTAATATTGCAGTAACCATGGCAATTGTACTGAATGTCTCTAAGATACCAATGGAAATATATTATTGAAATGTAAATAAGCAAAAAAAAAAAGACCATATTTTTTTTTCTAATTTTGTCGACTAAATACCGAAATACTTTCTTTAAAACTTGTAAATTGTAAATAACAAAAAAATAAAAAGTCATCAACATTTTTTTCTAATTTTCCAACTAATCTACTCAGTTTTTGCTGACTGCTTTTATATGACGTGTCCGTTTTCTTACCAACGTTTGTTGCAACATCTAGAATATTGATCGCGGCATTTGGCGACAACCCTGGTCATGGACCAATATATCGCATCGAACGCCAATGTCAAAATGTCGAAAATTTTATTTTTATTTTTTTGTAGAAAATCTTAGTAGGAGTTATTAAAAATAAAAAATGGTAATTTATGATAGTTCGGACATAAAACATAAAGATAAAATTTACAAAAATCCCATATGGAAGGAAATAGGAGAAAAATTTAATAGAAATATATATTTCGTTTGTTATTTATTTATATTTTTTAAATTTCAGTCGATGACTGTACAAAAAGATAGAAAAACATTCGAGATATATATAGAAAAAGAAATTAAAAATTAAATATAGACAAAAAGAAATGGCTTTTGATGAATGAAATTTAATATTATCAGTAACGAGATGTCCTTTGATTGATTTTTCAAAAAAATCCCTTCAATTTTCTGGTGTCAAATAAATTTGATATTGTTTATTTTTTACATTCATTAATAATATTAATCATCTTCGTATTCCTCTTTTATGAGTTTTAACGCTATGTTTTGATTGTTTAAAATTATTCCGCAATACATTTTACAAATTAAAAAATAAAAAAAACATTCGTGCAGGACAACAGTTTGACTATGAATGACATTCCGAGTGTCTGAGTATTTTGTAGAAGTCTGCATGTTACAGAGAAAACGGGCGAGTTTCTGTGTCTGATCGTAGCGTTTGGTTGCGAAGAAATCGTACCTTTAGATTTCCCGGCTTCTGTTTTCCTAGCAATTATAATATAATGATAATTCATTGTTAAATCAACGATGTCCCCTCATAATTATATGTACCAACTAGTAACAGGAGTACGTTACTGTTTCAAAATTCTTTGTTCTCGACGATCATGGCTCGGGGACCGTAGGGGCTTCGCGACTGGGTTGAAATATGGATAAAAGAGTCTCAGAATTTCTCAAATTTTTTGATGCCGCATATTATCCGATTTAGGTTTTGAAAAATTTTCTAGAATTTTCATGACCTCCTCAATGTTTTGTCAATTATCGATTTAAAAAATCAATTTCCATTAAATTTTTATAGCAATTTTTAAAATGCTCTAAAAATAGTTATAAAATATATTTTAGATTCTGAGCGAAGCGAGGAATGTATTAGTATTACTATCATATATATATATTTTTTTATGTCTGTACCCAAAAGTTCTATAAGAAATCTGCTCCGATCATTACAAGTAGTTTTTTTTTTGGTAGTAAATTATATCTATTTTTTTTATTAGTCGATACTTTATTAGAGAGGTCATTTTTCGATTTTTAATTTTTTCGAAAGTAATAATAGGTCTCGTGACAGTAACTGTCACATTCAACTCTCATCGTGTGATCGTAGCTTTAGAATTTGAGACAATTTTATAGATTATGATACTATGGTACATTAGTCAACAAAGCTTGTAATTAAATTGTGAAACATATTATTATTAATATATTATTATTATTATTATTATTATTATGACATGAGAATATTATGTCTTCTACCACTAGGTATCTAATACAATTTATTAGAATATTATATCTAGTACCAACTATCAATTACGTATTAGTTGATACAAAATATTTTCATTATATAGTTACCTATACACCAAATAGGTTGTATATGTATTTTGTTTTTTGTGACTTGTGTTCTTTTCCATCATATTATCCTGTAAAAGTCATAGATTTTTGTCGAAAAGGAGAAAAAATTCAAAAATATTTAAGGGTTTAGTGTCCAAAAGATGGAAAAAGTAAGTTGAGATAATATATTTTGTTTGTACATTTTATTTACATTTTGTTCACAAAAATATAAAAATATCTTTTTACCTATAAAAAAACGTGACTATAATAATAACATTTTTCGCAACTAAATAAAATACCTATGTCAATATATATTTTTTTTAAAAACCCGAATTTTTCGAAAATAACGTATATTTTTGGAGAACAAATTATAGGTACCTACTTGTACGCATATAGTATCAATAATAAACGATAACTATTGAAAATAGTGTTTTATGTTTGAGAATAATCATATATATAAGCACAACTAGGGCGGACTTGTCCCCCAAAATTATTCATAGCCCCCAAAAATATAATTGTTGTATAATAATTGATATTAAAATATACGAGTTTCAAAATTGTTGTTGTATGATTAATTTTTGTTTTATGTTTTTTGGGGAAGTTAATTGAATAAAAGTTGATGACCATTTTTTTTTTTTGCTTATTTACGTTTTGAGAAGCTAAATTTATATTATATCATATATAATCAATATATACCACGAGTAAATATAAAATATTTCCATTATATAATTAATTAGGCTCTAGGTAATTTTCCCCCTAACCAAAATCCTCTTGATAATGCGACCATAAGGTATCCCCTCAAAAAAAAAAAAAAAATACTATTGTTATTTTATTACTAGTATTATTAGTTAATATATTATAGATTATTGTGTATTTATTTTATGAATTACGTTATGATGTCAATGTGTAGAGGTACAAATATGCTCTAAGTTCTGGCTGGTCGTAGCAGCTTATGGTCCGGCCGCGGCGGAGTAGCAACCCAAAATAAAATATTAGTCCAAATCCAAAAATAACTCAAAATAAGTAATTGTCCAAAAGATACAACAAGTGTGATAAGATATATGTTTATGTTATATTTTATTTGGGTGCTTATTATTTAATTTGAAAATTAAGTGATTGTATAATATGGGTAAATTATAGTACTTAGGTACATTAGTAGAATATAGGTAATAGAAACTATTTAAAAAAAAAAAATAAAAAAAAAATATAGGTTTATATTGTATATAAAACACTATTTTCAATAGTTATCGTTTATTATTGATACTATATGTGTACGAGTAGGTACCTATAAAAATATACGTTATTTTCGAAAAATTCCGGTTTTTAAAATAAAAATATATTGACATAGGTATTTTATTTAGTTGCGAAAAATGTTATTATTATAGTCACGTTTTTTTACTACTTAAATACAAGAAAGAAAAAAAGTACTTGAATAAAGTATTGAATACCCAAATACTTTACAACTCTGACAACAAGGATAGCTTTTTAGGTGTCTTTCTAGACTTTCTTATAAGAAACCTTATTTAAGGTGTCTAAATTTATATTTAGAAACCTAAACCAATCAAAAAACTGCAGAACTGGGTTATTTCATCATAATTCCAAAAATGAGTCTAGAAATTAAATACCTACATTGAATAGGTATATGTAGTATATAGTTTATTATTATATAAATATAGGTACAATATACATACATATTATATTATATTATATAAATATACCTACATCCTATCAATATACGTTGTCGTATAATTACCGAGAGATATTGTTGATTTACAATCAATTGTCTTTAAATTTTGTGATTTATAGTATAGGGAGATAGAAAACGGAAAACCTAGTTCTCTCGAAGAGTGTGTTTTTCTTAACGTCCGTTTGTTTGTCTTTACAATAAAATTCGTTGCTGTGGTTACCAATATCAATATTTACAATTTTTTTTCGTTTTGTTGGATGTAGGTTTCTATATACGTTATAGTAGATTAAATAAACTGTTTATGGAATTATAGTTTATTGTTTAAGATACGTTTAGAAACTGGGAATTTAGCATGCTTGCAGAGTGGGCTTTCTGAACTTGTTTTTTTATTCTGTGAACAATTTTTTAACCAGAATACTTGGACACTACCGTCTTGTATTCTACCTCATGAGCAAAGTGCTTCCATACCCAACTGACTGGATTTTTATTTTTTGATTATCTGCAGCACATTTGCTGTCAAAAACGTCAAAAATGGGTGCATTTTCACATTAAAATCACGATTTGCCGGGTTCAAGTGAATTGTATAGTGGAGATACATAATGGTACCTAACTCTATCTTACTCTATAGTGGTCTCGGCCACTGTCGCGATGCCATTGCAGTGCTGTCCATTGCGCATACTTGAAAAATGCATGTTCGATGCGCTGTTTACTCATGCGCAGTAGTATTTTATTCCATCTCCGGCGAAAAATATATCGTGTAAATTATATAGCATGGTGCGTAAAACTAGTTTGAACCACCAACTATGTATATCTAACTATTTTGTGGTCGTATGTCGTAACGACGTTTGTCGTTTGGTGCAGTTATTATTTACCCATTTTCAGATGTTATCAGAATATCACTTATCTAGGTTATATAGGCACAAGGTAAATTGAATTATGTTTTATATGAATGTAGGTATGTTCTTAATAAAATGTAATGACATCACGTTCGTTATTATTGTACCATTGACATATGTCAATGTACTGTACCCATGACAGAATTAACCAGGTATGACCACACAGATGACGAATTTTGATACGATTAGAGTATCACGAAGGAACAATATTTTCATATATACATTTTAGGTATATATATATACATGGAGTGTGACGTTACGCGCGCAACATTCTCACCGGCACAATTTTAATTTTGCATACGGTGTTGCGCACATGACGTAGGCATCATGCGCGTTAGAGCTGTGTGATCATACCTAGTTAATTTTATCATGACTGTAGTACCTATCTATTATATCGACATTTCAGGAAAAATATTATAATAGGTATTTAATATTGTTAATATATTTGTTATTAATCCGTTGTAGTTGTGCACCACCAGATATTTTACTCACGAGCCGATACTGTAATTGTCTATATAAGTATACCTATACCGATATTCTGCATTTTACAGTACTGACCTTCGTTAGTGAAGTCTATACCATAATCCATGACAAAACTAAGTACGGCCATGACGAGACCCAAAAGCGTGAGGAACACCCAGTCTTCGCTGAGCTTGGCGAACGAATGACGCCACACAACTTCCAAAGTTGAACTGATTTTGCCACCATACCTGCTGAACTCTTCGTTCACCACGTTGCCGTGCATGACGGGCGCTGGGATGTTCTGCGTCCCTTTGACGTAGTCGCCCAATTCTTTCGTGTAACGTCCATACATCTGCGCCATAACAAAACAGTTTACGTATATTATAAGACCATAAAACGTACGAAAACGACGAGGACATTACATAAACGCTAACTAAATTATAGTAGCCGTACATCGTTGAATATATAACGCTGTTTGCATTCACTGTAAATTATTAAAGTTCATTGGGTCATGTATATAGGTATAAGGTTTTCCGACTGATACAGGAATGGAAACTTTTGACTTTAGCTGTCGAGTAGACGAGAACTCGGAAATGAACTATCGATATAATCGATAGTATAACTGCCAGTAGGTAAGGGAATGGAACACATATACATACACATATTATGAACTGTGCTCTCTTTATCATTAATTTATTATATTTGCTATATAGATTATTATTTTACTATACAAGGCAAAGGTGATGCTATTTTATAAAATACAATTATTCATTTGTATAGTATATAGTGCAGTAGAAACCGATAAAGAGTTGAAACAATATATTATACAATGAGCGAAATAATATTTCGTAGATATGGAAACAACGCAATTCATTTTGTATAGGTACCTATCAATACTCGCAAATAACAACCAGATTTTTTTGCCTATAAATTAGCTATGTTTTATTGACAATATATGCGTATTTATTTTTAAACAATAATTATTTTACTATTTATTGTAAAACTTTAGAGAATAATTTATCAATATTTGACTATATTTAAATGATACCTATATACTTTTATTTTGGTCAAACGTTAGTACATTACACATTATCATAATATTAATGCAATCACGATGTACGTAATAGGTACCTATAAAAATAAATTACATTTATTGTTTAAAAATTAGATTTAGTAGGTAATATATTTTAAAAACAAGAATTAAGTACTTATCTATATACGATATATAGTAGGTAGGTATATAGTATATAGTATCTAATATAAGTATTATTCATTAAAATATATTCAAATGATTATATAACTGTTATATATGCATATAGGTAAATAAATTAAATATAATAGGTACCTACTGCACCGTACACTGATTTGTAAATGATTAAGTTTTATCTCGAAATTGAAAAAAAAAAATTTTACTTTAATTATCGTTAATAATTAATTTAGAAATATATAGGTACATATATAATTAATATTATAAATAATGAAATAAAAACCGCAGTAAAAATATATATTATTATTTACATATTATACATACATATTATCTGATAATTTGTGTATGTTTTATCGATAATTTTTAACTTAAGGAGACTTTACACTACACGATTTTATGGAGTATTACTTAGGCAATTTATTATGTTTTCTTCGTACGACTGAGATTGTATGAGTTGTACGTGATCATTAGTGTTAGTAATCCGTATCAAAAGTATACGGGGAGCTATATTACACGCACCCGCATGTACCTACATGTCGGCGATATATTTATCTACTAAAATCTACTAAAAACTACGAAAAATTTATATTTTCCACTCAAATAGACGATTCTAATTTTATTCCAGGGCTTATTCTAAAGTGCATTTGGGCTTATTTTGCGCAATCGGGAAAGCTAGATGCGCACTTGATCATCCAATTTTCGCGTAGTTGAATATTTGTGCGTGATTAATTAAATATATTTTGAACTTGGGAATCAGGTTTAATAACTAATACATTTGTAGATTCTTACATCAAAGTATAATAGTTTACTAAAATTTCATTAAATAGTTTTATTTAAAATATTAAATATTTTATATTAATAGAAGTACTCATCGGTACCTAGTTTCCAGTTAACTTAATATTATTTTTTACTTTGTCTTCAAATTAAATCACAAAATTATGTATTATTATGATGATTATTGTTTGACGTTCGTGAAGTTAGTATTGTAAAATCAGCGATTAAACGAGACCATTCCAAAAAATGTATTGGTCGTTGCTGGAAAGGTTAGACATTTTTAATAAATGTTAACACTTTATAGATTGATATAATTTGGTACTCAATACACTAATACACCCAGTGTCGGCGCAAAAAATATTTGTGGGGCTTAGTCAGAGTAATTTTCACGATTTATTATCTTCAAAAATTGAATAGGTAAGAAAAGTCATGAACTTTTTTTTGTGCTAATTACTATATAGTTTTCCCGACTAAATACGGACAAACGTAAATAAGCAAAAAAAAAAAGGTATCAATTATTTTCTTGGTTTCATTTTGCCGACTTATTTCCTGGGTGAGGGTTCGTCCCAACCTCCTAATTCCTCCTTTCCGCCGGTTTATTTTTAATAATATTACAAAATTGTAAATTATAGTTTACAATTATGGTACCTATATAATTAACTTAGTTCAGCTTTTAGGTCGATTTTTACGACGGAGTTGTGACCACATAATTTATTACTCTAAAAATCTTGTTTTATTAAATTACCTAACATTATCTTTCATTAACAATTACGAATTTTATTTTAACTATGCTGTATAATACGAACTCGGAATCTCCCCCTCTTCCATTTCATGGAAAAGTTCGTATAAATGCGCAGTCGAGAAAAATCTTTAGAATAACCTCTGTTTTATTCCATCAGAATGTCCCAGTGTGTACATATTTATGTGTATTTATTTATTTATTCGAATTTGAGAAAAATATTCAAATTTTCCATAACATTTACGAGAGAACGATCGAAGTACATTTAAAAAGTTATTTTTATTTAATTAGATATTTATGTTTAATATTTTGAAAAAATTTTGGAAACTGAATAATGATTTTATTTATATTTGTATAGAATACGAAATTGAAAAATGCGGTTCAATCATTCCTTTGAGTAAGTCATGAAGAATCCATATGTACGTTTTCAAAATTGTTATCGGAGAACGCATCGTGCCGAACTGTTGGGATTAGAATGAGCACCTGTTGGCCAAAAAAATGGAGGTGTGGAGGCCCCTTAATAACTCTATTTTTTAGACAGAAATAAGTATGCATTATATATATATATATATAATATATGCGTATATACATATTAATTATAATATATACATATACTCTTATATTATTATATTATCTAGTATAGTATAAATATGTGTCTTCATCAATTACGTCTATCCGTCTCTTTCCGGACGTTTTACTTCTCCTCCTATCCATGCTCAACCCCATATATATGACTACAACTACTGCTCCTTTATTACACATATAATATATTATTTATACACATATAATACATCATCTCAATATGTTTTCAATCTGTCATTATTCGGATTGTCTACATTCTTGTGTATTGTATTCTATATATAGTCAAACGTTGAATAAAATATTCATAAATAATATAGGTAGGTACTTTAAACAATTTTTTATACTAAAATTCTACACCATAATATGATTCTGGTATAGTTTTTACATACGTTTAAATAAAATGTATTAGTTTATAGTACAACATAAATGTAATTATACACTTTATATTCATATTCATTAGAATATTCAATAATTATTTTTGAAAATCACCATTCGAAGTTTTTTTGACAAACTCTCAAAATTTGAAAAATATAGATGAAAATAATAAATTATAGTCCCATCTAACAAGTATTAATTATACCATTTTCGCATTTTATGGATACAATGTTATTAACATTACTAATTTCTTTTTCAATACGTAGATATAAGTACTTTACTTTATAAGTACCTATATGAGCCAAGGTCGTACTAAAAATAGGTAATAGCTGATAAAAGTGTAATATATTTTATTGGACATGTCCGCTGTAACTATAAGGTAGCTATAGATCAGAGTATTTAAATTTTTTTAATAGTTAATTTAATTGGCTGTTCGTAAATAATAAAAAAGTTAAAAAATCCAAAAGCCAAATAAAAGTGTGGGACTTAGGAGGCTTGGCAGATTTGCATCTTAAAAACAATTAAATATTTTTCGTTATAATACCTTCTAAATTTATGTTTTTGTAGAATTATTAATATTTTAGTAACACATTCAAATATAAAAAATTGCCTTGGGCAAGTTATAAATTGTCACGAAGACGAATTAAAATCTGTTTTAAAAATTGAAATCCACATCAAACATAAACTCCACAATTTTGTATTAGTAGTTTTTTCATATTTTATAAATTTAATCTGCAATTTGATAAAATCGATACTCTGACATGTTTATATCATCTACATATTTTAACTTAAATTTTTACTAATTTCTACTGTTAAGACTTAAGACGTTCGATCAGTTGTCTCATATCGGCTGTTGTGGTAGGAAATAGCAGTGGGTCTTGCCTTCTTGAAGATATCGTGAAGGATGATATCATAATAGGTACAATTAAGTACTAATATATAAGCAATATATTTATTATACCTAGTACGTCTATAATATGCATGTTTATTGTTTACACATACCTACTTATCTTTAGCGGTTTACTGTGCACATTTCCTTATCATTTGTATATAATTAAATTACTTCGCTCTTGTTGTATTTATAATACTATAATATATATATATATATATATATATATATGCATATGTAATTGTAAATTAAAGTATAAATTCGATTTGAGCTTTGAGATTACAATATATAATTACAATATAATATATATATATATATATGTATATGTACCTATATGTAAAGGATGATTCTGTCTTAAATGTCAACCTATATTTTTGACTTGAAATTCTGACATAAAATATATTTTTTTAAGTTTTGATGTATCAATATCGAACTAGTGCGGTTTAGGTACCTACCTATTGCTTACTATTAAATGTATTCCCATTGTTCAAATTTTGTGAACAACATCACTCGTTTCTGTCAAATAGAACATGGACGTGAATAACGTTCATATTTTTAAGGAATGTGAACGATTTTCAAGCCGTTCAAATTAAATAAAAATATATTTATATTTCGCTATAAACCCTATTAGATTTAAATATAATTGTAAAAATATAATACCTATTCAAAAAGGTCCAATTCCGTGGGTCCGCCGTGAAATGAAAACCATATAGCTTCTATAAATCGGTAATTTTTTGAAAAGTTTATAAGAAAAATGTATATTTTGTTAATAATTAATGAAACTAAATTAACGACCAGATAAACGCTTTCTTTTTTCTTTTTTAAAGAGCGATATGTGATAATGTGAACGTATTCTTTTGAAATACATTTGGACGTGAACGGGAACGAGTTCAGTTTTTAGGTACTTATTGAACGTGAATGTGAACGAGTTCAATTTTTAAGAGAACACGTCCATCCACACATCTGTTATCAAAATTAAATATTTCCTTAATTTTGATAGGAACTTTCCTGCAGTATATATAGGTACAATATAGCAATCTTATGCAACTTGCTCCAGTGTTTTGTATTTTATATATTCTATTTGCTTAATCCATTTTAGTCAAATTTTAAAAAATATTTTATATATTTACAAATATCACAGAATTTGACATTAGTACCACCTATGGTATATCTGCAGAAGGTCAGTTATTCATAAACTTCTCAGAAGGTTTGATAGTCAATTATTCATGAACTTATGATTTTTTCATTTCAAAAAATATTGGAGTTACGTGTTATGATATGCGAAAAATCTAAAAATAATTTCATTAAAATCGGTCCAGCCGTTTAGAAGGAGTTTGAATACTTACACACGGACAGAAGAAATATATATATATATATATAAAGATGATATTTGTGTATTAGAAACATTTAAAGCTATACCTATATAATGCACTATGCTTAGAAGTTAGATTTAAATTTTATGGTAAAATAAAAATAAAAATAAAAATAAACTTTCTAGAAAATTCGAGATCCGTGTAGAGACGTACTAAATGCACCTATGAGTTTTGTATATTATTATATTATTATAGTGAACTTACTGTACTCTGAACAAAGTCCACGGGCGGTGGGCTTGGGTAAAAGGAAGCCAACGCTTTTCTTTCCCGTTCCAGGTCGTCATCCTCACCTAAAGCAGATTTCCGTCTCATCATAGAAGGCGACGAGATTTTCGCCGTTTTCCCTACAGTCATGTTTATAATTATTAATTTTTTTCCTTCTTTTTGATTGCAGAAAAAAAATAAAAAATCGATAACACAATGTCCACATGCGAGCGGTTGTGTTCGCAGACTATATATTTGGCAAGTATAAAAAACGGTGTACAGAGAAAAAAAAAAAAAAAAACCCGAATACAAATTGAATAATCACCTTAAATTGGACTACACTGAGGCAATGATGAAACCTACGCCCGTTGCTCTACAGGATAAGCCGCATGAAGAACATTATAAAAAGGTACGTATATATAAATGTAATATATTAAACTCCACAAGCATAAATGCTGTACAAGTAGTTGGTTGCGCTCGGGTTACACGGTGTCTAGTGAATATTATTTTTTGAATTTTATAATATTATGTCGTTGTGTGTTTTTATCTCGTAACGGATAACGACTAATAATATAGCGAGACCATTTACGTTAGGTAATAATATCGTACACGATAATATCGATTTTCCGTTGTACAGCTGTACAATTTATAGTTTAGCGATCTTCATTCGACAATTAAATTAAATCTTTAGTCAACACGTATTAAAACGCGCTACGTACAACAACCGAATAATAAATGAATTAGTCTATATTATAATATGTTGCGCGTGGTTCGAACGTATCACGTAGGTGTATGCGCACATTTTTCACAGCGTTTTGAATATGAAAAAAATAAAAATAAAACGATATTCATCAGCGCCGAGAATATTATTACTTTTTCATACTCAAAGACACTGTAAACAATTCAACACGACACCTATATGTAACCAGGTTTATTTATTTACTTTATAACGTAGATTATAATATATTATATTATATACCTACATGATTATACGAAGAAGTGGTGTAATTAAAAAATATAATATGCGTCCCTAACGTAATATTTTTGGTGCGGCCTTAAAAGATAAATAAATTATTGGCGCATTATATAGGTACATTTCAATAGTAATAGTTCGACATAAAGCCCGACTGATAATAGCACCGATATATGAGTTAATAACCAGTATATAAAACCTCTAAATACTAATTTGTTTAAATACAAACTATATTCTTCAGTTTTTCATTAGTTTTGTCGTATTTAAATTTTAAAGTGATGGGATGGAGTATACATAGAAGGATTTCAGACTTCAGTTTCTATTTATCCTGTGTCAGACAAAAAAAAACATTCTTAGATTATTTTAGGCCATTGAACATTCTCCAGATAGGAAGACTCCAAAAATAAAAATCCAATCAATAGAAATTAGATCGCATAATGTCTTCTTAGTTATCCAAATGTATTTTTAAACAAATTTCAAAAGTACAAATCACATTTTTAAGTCTTTTGGTCTAAGTGATTATTCGGATGGAACAAAACATTATATTTAGAATTTATACTGTATACCTATATAAACTAGATTGTTGGTTAAATTACAAATTGTGTAATATCTTTTTTGATATAGATTATATTATAATGAATCAAATAATAATTATAAGTAAATAAAATCTACAATGAAAAACATAGTCCATATTAGGAAACTATCGGTGGGTTGCCAACATGAATCATGATTGATAACTTGGTTATATTTTTAAAAAGTCATTAATTACTTTTCAAAAATGAAATAACATGTACGTATTCTACATAAAATCATCAAAAACATAAATAATGGTATATTTTGTATAAATTCAATTGTAAAATATTGAAAAAAACTAGAAGAATACGGTTTTTAGAAAATTGATTCTAACCGACGAAAAAACTACAGATAGATAACAACTTACTCCAGAGTCGTTGTAAGGTAATAATATATAATATATAGGTACACATATTATATTATCAATTATCATGCTTAAATAATTTATAATTATTAGCAAACGTAAGATAATTGATAAACCAGTGGTTCAAATTAAGTATCAGTTCAATATAAGTTACTTTCCCATATTCAGCAATTCTTATTTATGGTTTTTATTATAATTCATTAATTATGTTTACGGCTACAAAATTATTTTATTGAAAATTATGCCAAATAGTATGAAAAGAACAACACGAGAAACATCATCCTACCATTATCCTGTGAATTAACAGAATGTTTTTATTATAATTAAATACTATAATTCATATCCTCAAAAATAAATACAGAATGTATTGTATATATATATATATATATAAATTGCATATATTATATATCAAGTATCTATATAGTTATTTAAAACTTTAAAAGTGACAATAAATTATTTAAAATTTGAGTATAATAAAATTTAAGTGAATAGGTATAAATATATAATGTATATATTAATTAATACAGTTGGCAAGTAATAAAATTTCTATTGGAGTCCGGATGATTAATATAATAAAATAAACTAGGTCTTCTGTCCTTCGCGGTCCGTTATAATCCTTGTACTATAGTGTAATCAAGGGTGCCCGCAGACATTTATCAAGAGGGGCAACATATTTTTCTTATACATTTTTATTAATTTAGACTTTTTAGAATTTAAGTTATAACACCTAAAAGGAATAGTAAAAAAGCCAAGGTTGTATATACTATTATTATTACTTATTTGTCTTCTACTTCTTTTGAAAAGTATAGGTACATTTATATTTATATTGATACCATAATAATATAATAAGTATTTTTATTATTCTCTTGATAGTTGAATAATTAAATTTCATCGAAATTTACTTAATTAAGAAAATTTTCAAATTTTGTATAGTGTACTAAAATATTTTCAAGCATCTATGGACTATTGGTATATAATATATAAAACTGTTAAGAACTCACATTCTGGATTATGAGCGAACAAGAAATCTAACTATTAATTTTAAAATAATATATTTTTTTTTTTTATGTTACATATATTTTATCGTGTAGGAGTCGGACAGGAGTTTCAGATTAAATAACTTTCTTGATAGAAAATTGGTTATAGTTGATAGTTTAAACTTTAAAGAGGCTATTTTTAAATTTTCTTAGTAGTATAAAAAAACTACCGTTTTAAACAGAAATATTTTATAAATATAGGAAAATTTACCAAATAACAAATAAAGTTGTAATGATTATAATCACGATAGATCACAAGTAGTGATATGTACAACAAGGTATAATGTAAGACGCTGTTTAGCCTTGTTCGCGATGTTGAGAAAATTGTTATACTGTTGATAATATATTTTTACGTTGTTGATAATGTACTTCAAAATTAAAAGAATGGAATTTCAAAATATTACAATTTTAAAATAAAAACTAATAATCGAGTGATTTCGGTAATCGAGATGTAAGTAATCGAGAGGTTATTACAATCGAGAGAATCATTCGAAAAAATCTCTAGGTTAATACAAACCTATTCTGTGGTCATAAGCGCAACTAGGGGGGTTAGCCCCACTAATATAATTTATATTGACCTATTTTTTTTTCTTATTTACGTTTTTTTTAGAAAATATTATGGGTCAAGCTCCCAAGATTTTAGAGCTAGTTGTATTAGTAAAGTATAAGTAAGTATATGGTAAGCATGTATAGTATATAATTAAACACATTAAACATTTACAATTATATTATTTATAATTGTAAATTTCATGAGCGTAGATACACGGAAAAAAATCATAGTTAGGTCAACTATAAATATGGTTAACCCAACCATAAATTAAGATCAATATAGTGACACAATAAATGAATGGTTGGGAGTACTAAAGTATAAAGTAATTTAGTTAGATTTATATAGTTGCAATCACTATATAATTATAGTTAAAACAGCAATCATATTATATAGTGGGAATACTACATAACCATAATAAATAGTTGACGGCAAATATTGAAATAAATGCAAAAAATATCTACGATACAACCTTGAAACCGTTACCCATCACATGATGCAGAGATCCACTTAAGTCACGCGCTAACCCAGAAATATGGTTCACAGGGATATTTAATGAAGCTGATAAGAAAATTACGGCAAATCAAGAAGAAAATAAAATGAAAAAAATTATAAAGTTTTAGTTAAAATTAAGTTTTTGTTTAGTTCGAATATTTTAAACTTTAAAGGAAAATTTTTTTTTTTTATTATTTTGTTCAACATAATTTTGTATTCTTAGGTATAATTGAAACTTATTTTTCGTTATATTTGATATAAATATTTATTAATAAATATTTTATGTTGAAAATTTTGGGTCACAATATGTTCATTTTTGCAGTCTTTAACATATTTGTAATGTATTTATATAAAGAATGTTATTTGAATATTTATAGAGGAATTGTAAATGCGAGATATGATAGAGGGATAGGAGGGAGATGGAAAGTTGATACGTTGTTGACAAAAATTTTTAGAATAGACCCTGATATACAATATTGTAATACAATAAAATAGTAAATACTTATATATGTTTTCATTTGCCCTTCTTAAATATTATTGTTATTATTAATTACTTTAGCTGAAGTTTCATTTAACGCGCTTAAAATAATTGAATTATACTTTATAAGATTATCTATAAACAAAAAAACGTTATTTTTGTTTAATAATAATTATTGTAAATATATTTAAATGTAGAAAAATAAAATCGCTTAATGTATAATAGGGAGAACAGTACACATCATATAATTATACTTTTATACTTATATAACTATGTGAGTCAATGAAATTTTAAATACTTCATTGACTCGTATATTATATAATACTCATAGTATGAAATATGATATTATATTGTATTAATCTTATATATTAATCGAGTATGTTAATTGCGATTTTCTAGGATAAACAGCATGGTATTGTTCCCACATTTAAAAGAACTCCATACCGAACATTTTTCATTGAAGAATTTGCATTAGCATTTTTAATTTTTATCAACTTACAAACATGTTAGAAATACAAAACAAAAAACAAATTATAGCTAACAACAATATTTAGCGTCTGATGGATTTTTAATATATGCATTTTTACGTGTCTTATGACCTAGTCAAGTTAGTCGATTTTTGATTTTTTTGTTTAACAGCTCATAAAACGTGTAAAAATGCGTATATCAAAAATCGTCTCCATCAGTCACTAGATAATTTTGTTCTATATAATTATTATTTTTTATTTCATCTTTCTACAATATTCTCAAGTTGATAATAATGAAAAATGCACAAACATGTTTTTTTTTTTTAAACAAATATTGTGAATACACAATTAAAAATTAGATTAAAAATTTATTCAAATATTTTTAAATTGTTGGATTTTCATTTTTTTTTTCAATTTAATAAAAATTGCCTATACCTATTACCTATACAACCCAAATCAGGTGTGTGGTGTCCATTTTAAAATATATTTTATTTTAAAAAATATGTATACATGAATATAATATTGAATATACAATGTGATGTAATATAATATCTATATTTCATATGAATACTTTGGAATTTAGAAAATTTTTATCATTTCAAAGATTAATTTTTATAATACAACTCATATTCACATTAATCTATAATTATGTAATATTTATTTATATATATATATATATTTATATATATTACATGGTAATTATTATCCAATAGTCAATTCTGTATTAAATATAGATAATATCATAAATATTTACTACGTTTAAATTAATTTTGTAATGCAATTTGTATATAAATAGGTTGTACAAATTCAAAATTGACGGATGAATTTTATTAAAATATACTTTCAAACGATCGAAAAGATGATCATAAAATACTTATGAATATAATTTCTCGTAAATTAATAAAATCAAATTTACTTGAAAAATATAAAATATAATAAATTATAATTTAAAATAATAATTTATTTTAATAAATTACTGAAATTATATACTGCAACATATGTATATTTGTATGTATGTGTTCACGTAAAATACGGCGCAAATTTTTTTAAAGCCTTTGAGCAATAAATTATGAAAAGTGTCATAAATTTATTAAAGTGTTTATTTTTTAATGAACCACATTATATAAAAATGTTTATTAACTTTATTATCATAAATTGTTTACATTTTATGATACTTAAAATTGTATATAGGTATATTACTGTTAATTTATTCAAAACTTTAATACCAATATTTTATTATATTGAAAACATAAATGGATTATTGATTCTCAATTGATAACCTCAGATTTTTTATGAAATAATTGTATTAAAACAATCATTATTAATTTCTGTATAAAATATGGGTTTATATTATTAAAGTGTTTTTATTGGTATAAGCGTTTAAAGTTTAGTTCAGTGGATCGGAGATTTGGGAGATAATGGAGATAATTTTAATTTACTCACTTGTATATAATATAAAATATACAGCATATATTTGTACTATACTACAGGTACGTAGCCAGGATTTTTTCCACGAGAGGGTCAGATCTGTTTGGCCTTTTTCAGTTTATGAGCAAAAAAAAAAATCCGGTCAGTAGTCCATGGAAGCAGTTTTACTCGTGGGGTAGGATATTGGTGGATAGTATGTTGAATTTACAAGCAATTTCTTCAGATATTATAATAGTAAAATATTTATTCTTGAAATGTGTACATTTTTAACTCCTATTTTTCAAAATTATGAAAAAATAACTCGTTATTTTGTCTTTCCGGTTTAGTTTTCCTTCATGGCTTCATGTGTTTATGTTTATCAAAAAAGTAGAAAATAACCTTAAAAAAGTAAGATCCTGATCACATTTACTACTGGGAAATGGGTAGTTACACCTTACACATGTAATGATAAGTAAACGATTAGATTGTGCAAGGGTGTAGTAAATTGTGTTTTTGCTGCACCTAAAACATATTCTTGATTTGTATTTAACGAATAAGTTTAATGGGATTAATGTTTTAAATAAATAAATACTTCAATTGATATTACATTTGTTTAAAAAAAAATATTTTATGTGTTTTTTATTGAACATAATCACAATATCCAAGATATCCAAGATTTTATTATATTTCTCACATGAACAACCTTCCAAAATCCTTCACAATCCTTTAACAATTAATTATTGACTTTGAAAATACATTTTTAAATATAAAAACTAAAATTTCTAATAATTCCTAAATTTTTGTGACATTGTGATTGGAAAAAATTGGCCACTTGCTTTGTATTGTAGATACCTATTATAGGACCAGTTTGAATTTTCACTCAATCTGGTACGAAATTCTGTGCAAGCACAATTTTGGCAAAACTAAAGTAATAAGAAATAAACATCATTGTAAAATCACTAGCTCCCTCACATCAAAAAAATCAAAAAAGTCACATCGGTATAGCTAAGAAGTTATAAATATTTATGTTTATTTTTGTTGTAGGCAAGTGTAGGACATAGGTTACATAATATAAAAATAAAACTTATAGAAAATATAAACTTATAAAACTTCTATTGGTAATGTAAAAGGTTTAAAAAATCTGAGGGGGCCAACTCGGGGCCACTGACTTTTCCAAGGTAACCTGGCCCCCTTAGGCACTTCCCTTTGCTACGTGCCTGTAGCTACACTATGAGTTTACATAAAATTGTATAGTAGCTATTTAAAATTTAGAAATTTATTTAGAGGGGTATGCATTTAAAAAATATAAAAACGTATGTACGAGTAGACCCTTCTAGTTTATAGTATATTATAGACTAGTATATATTATAGTATAGTTTAATATAGTATAGTATAGTACATATACACTCAGAGGCGGATACAGAGGTCCTTAACGAGGGAGGGGACAATTTATAAGTTATAAGTAAAAAACAAATAAAAAAGTGATTAACCTATTTTTTACATCGTTTTACTCAAATTTTTTTGTGAACGGGAAAGTAATTGCCTCCATTGCTCCTTGTACCCACTCTTGCATATAATACACAGTGTAGTATACCAGGGGACAGGGGTACGTCATTAATGATAACATTGATAATCCATTGTTAAATTAATAATGTCCCTCGTAACTATGTACCCACTAGTAACAGAGGTACTTCACTGTTTCAAAATCTATTGTTCTCAACGATCACGGCCCGGGGGCCTTGAACGCATGGGAGCTGATATTTCATGTTATTTGAAATCATATGTTCTGTGATAGAACTATCATGATTATTAATAATTAAATATATCAAATAATTATTGATAATAATTTATTATTATTATTATTATTATTTATATTATTATTAAACACTAATATAATAGATTATTATTTCCTCTTGATTCTCTGTTATTTTCTCACACTGATTAATAAAATATGGAATCTAATAATATAAACGACTCCGATATTAAACGGGTTAAGCCATTTAAATGTGAAGATTGCGACGTCACTTGTTCATCACAAATAATATTAACTGTGTATGTTATCAATTTCCAGAAATAAAACCAACAAAAAGAATGGAAATAAATAGCAAAAGAATTATTTGTCCTTTAGATAGAAATGTGAAAAAAATTTGTTTACATTTGTGAACCAACAGAGGAAGCATTTGACTGACAAACTGCATTAAAATAGAATATGAAAAAATACATTTTTGTGACAACTCAGGTTATGACTTTGGAGTGTCATGAATTCTTTGAATGATAAATATTTGACTATTTGACTACTTTATTATTATTAACATAAGAGTACAACTATTGAATCTATTTTTTTTTTTTTTAAATGATTTAACGCGGAATCTTAAAATATTGAATCGATCAACCTTGATTGGATAAAGTTAAAATGATAATTATCTGGAAAAAAATTAACGGAAAATATCAATAAAATTTAAAATCATGATAGTAACTCCATGTTACTCAGCCGTGCGCACATAGAACATTATAGAAGCGACACTGAGGCCCGATTTTTTAGTCTCGTTTATTTATCAGTTAATATAATTTAACTTTCAGTTAGCTTATTTGACAGTTAAACAGTTCTTTTAGTATAAAATAGCTTACTATCTAAAGGTTAATTTAACTGTCAAATTTTTCTTCCAATACAATTTTAACTGTAGTGAACTTAGTATTTATTATTAATAAAAAGAAAAGAAAATGATAATTCTAGGTTAAAGAATTAAACCAATTTTTAATTAGTAAATTTTTTTTAATTATATTTTTCTTTTACTTAAAATAATAATATGAATGATAATTTAATTAATTTCTTATTCAATCGTGAAGATGTTAAAATTTATCAATATCTACACGTCTTACAACATCGTCGTTCTTATATTGTTCGTACAATAGTTGATTACATTGGACGATTATGATTTTAAAGTTACGTTTAGACTTTAGATTAACAATGAGATCTGTCCATTACGTTCTATAAATAATAAGTGATAAAATTGAAAGTTGTGTTGATAGGTAAGTAGAATAATATAATATAGAATATAGATATAGTATAATATAAAATATATTATAAACGACAAAACTGTAAAATTTTCAATATAAATATAAAGTATTTAAAACTATTTGTAACAAAATGAAATAAATTATTGGGTTAATTATTTAATTTGTTATATTAATTAATTATAATTATTGGGTTCAAAGTAAATTAAAAATCACAGAAAAAAAAAATTAAAATTACAAAACGCCAAACAAATTAGCTAAAAAAGTTTTAGTTAAATTTAACCTCTAGTTTAGTAATTATTAGTTACAGTTATAACTAAAAAAATTGAGCCTTAGAGATGATATAATAGTTTGTTTACAAAGTTCAGAAGCCATGAAGTTATTAACGTTTATTCCTACGAAACGACAGCCAAATCCTAGGAACAAAATATCGCAGGAAATAGTAATACCAACACCAACATAATGATCCCTTCCAAGGACAGATTACTAATTGTTACATTTAAATAACATTTTATATTGAATGTATTGAATAAAATATGGAAAATGATTTTTTGACACTATTATCTATTTAGTTAATTTTTCTACATTATTTTCTTCATGATTAAAAATGATTATATGTAGGTACTCGTGGTGATAAGACGATCAGCTAACAGCTGATTTAGTGGCCAACGAAAAATATATTGACTGAATACAAAAAATCCGTACAGTGACTTTTCTATTATGTTTTACTCGTCTATTCTGTGGCAATATTTCCGATAAGAATCAAAATGTACAATTTAAGATAATGCGCAGTCACTGTAATCTCTTTTGCGATCGTTAATTATTGTAAAACCGTAAACCGTTTCTATGATCATGATATACGGTATCCGATTTCACAGCCGGCAATCGAATAAGTATATGATCATGTACGGTACCCAACCGCCCGGCAAGTGACGTTTCTGTATTGTTCTGTACGACTGTACCTATACATGTTTACAAAATCAATAAATTAAATTTACAAAAATCGAACGATAAAATATTTGTTTGAAATTCAATTTCGTAAACATTGATATTTAATTTAAAGTTACCTAATTGAATTGTTTAATTTATCTAATTAATATGATATTATGTGTTGGAGGTACCTTCACCTATTTTAACAAATATTTTTAATATTCCCTATATATTATGTTATGGTAGGTATTTTACGTGTAAAATATGAAAAAAATACGATTATTCATAAATTTCAATTTAAATGCAATAATATAATATACCTAATGTATTAATAAATCGTTTTAAAAATATTTTATAGTTTGAACGAGTTCTACAATTTACTTACCTACATTTATGAGTTGTCAGAATGGTAATATACCGTTTAATGTTTATGAATACATATATAAATTATTTGGTACTTGCACAGAAATTATACATATTTATAAAACTCACTTATTTATTTCTATATTATTTATTTTTATTTTTATTTTAAGTAAGAAAAATCAACAGCTACGTCGTATATGTCATGAAAATACCCACTTGCACTCATATATACATATATATATATATATATATATATATATTAATATTTTAAGTACCTTTGGTCAATTAAACCAAAAGAGTGGGGGCTAATTTACTTGAGTGGATATTGATCAAGTTTTCCTCATTTAAACGTATAATATTTGGTAAGAGGTATAATTTGATTTGATATAAATATTATACCATGCTTAATTAAAATTTTTCGTGTGCATTTTTTCCGTTTATTGCTTTTTTTGCAATAGTTTCAGGTGTTTCAGGTGGCTTGGGCATATTATAATGAAACATTATAATATTAAGTAAAATTAAACATCAAGGTCAACCGTTATTTATTATAATAATACATACGTAGCTGGTATTAAAAGTAATAACATGTTTATACGTTGGACCATAAATTATTATTCCTATAGGTATAAACTATAGATATTATATATATAGATAATGAAATCAGATATATTTACCTATATGTTTCTTTACTATACGCAGTTATCAAAAAGACAAAGTGATAATATGGTAAAAGTTTGTATCACGATATTTAATTTTAAATTTTAACTACTCGTATATAGTTTTATTTGCTTTTATATTATTGGCAATTGTATGATAATATTTTTTTTGATGAAAATCAGTATTCCGGACTTAATAAAAGTCATGAATTCGTTAAAGGGTAATTATAATATTATATTGTGTTTCTTAAATCATAATTAGGGAAGTTTTAAATACGATTTAGATTTTAATATCAGTTGAGTATTATTTTATTAATTGAATAGTAAATATAATAAAATAACTTAAATAGAAATATTACAGACTAAAAACTAGCGTAGAACGTTTTTTTTTTGGTATTATCCAGTTTTGTCATCAGATGACTTTGTTATTATTATTAATATTTATTAAAATATTTTGGTGAGTCCGCGTTCAGAAAAAGTAAAATATATTAATTTATTCAATTGATTCCGATCACCGATGTACATCTTAAGATATTATATACATTTATAGATGTTATACGTTTTACTATAAATATAAATGCGAAACATATAAACAAAAAAAAAAAAAACCGATTCGTAGGGAGTTGAAGCATTTCGCTTGTTGGATAAAATAGTCTTGATTGATGTTTTGAAGTTAAAAGCCATGATAAATTATTTCTTTCGATAAAACTATTCTAAACGAAACAATTGGTGTAAAATACCTATATAATATATGAGTATTGAGTATAGGGTATATCTATAATGTATGTATCTACTATCCTTTTTACATACAATCCTGTGTATCATTGCGTGAATCTTTTACTCCTTCGCTCTTTCTCACAATTATTTGGGGTCGGCCACCTTAGTTCCACACTTCCACCTAACTCTCTCCCTCTTCATATCACTCGTAATCACATCCTCCCACTTATTTTTTAGTCGTCTTCTTTCCCTCTTTCCTTCAACATAAATTATCCTTACTACTCTTACTACCTCTGTCTGTATCCTCCTTAAAACGTGCCCTAGCCGTCTCAATCTATTTTCTCTTATTTTGTCCACCAATGGAGCCACTCTTATATTGCCCCTTATATATTAATTTCTTATTTTGTTTTCTAGCTAGTAGCTCCATTAATGCATATTGACATTCTCATCTCTGCCACACTCGTACTGTGTTATATCTTCCTCAGGCGCGAAACGATTGACAATTGATTGATCGGCCCAGGGTGAAATAATACTAAGCGGTCCAAAAATAGTGGTGTATAAATCACTTTGAAAACGGAAAATACGCAAAAATAAAACTTACCCCTAAATTTGCCACTGGTAATAATCATGAGCTATCGCAGGGGGTAGGTTATTTGTAATAAGTTTTTTTTTTTGTAGAAGAGTTGAGTTTAAAAATCTATTTTTGTTTCTTAACAATATAAAATTTATCATTTCATGATAGTAACTTCTAAGTTTTGTAATTTTAAATTGAACTTTTAGTGTTTTAATACACAAAATATATTTTCATACAACTAATAAAAACTGTAATATAAAAATTAAAAATATTTTTTTATTTTTAATAACCAATCCAATACAGAATTCAAATTTTTCTTAGCTATCTATTTTCACTACACTGGCCTGAATTTTATCATTTTAACCGATACAGGGGGAATCCCCTTCTAGCCCCCCCCCCTCTGACCAGTCCGCGCATGATCTTCCTATCCATTACCCAACACTCCTATCCGTACATCATTGCAGGCTTGACTACGGTAGTTTTTGTCATTTTAAGTGAATATTGTTTAATAAATATATATCGTACATTAAAATAGTAAATAAAACTTATTGACCAAATAAAATAAATGATCGAACATACAAATTTCAAACACGCGTATTAATCTAAAATCTTACAGTATTTTATGATTGTTTTTCTCTACTTTTTATTTATTTTAAAACGAGTTTTTTTCATTATTCCTTACAGTATTTATCTATATTATGCTATATATGTCGAAGGTCTATGTGTGATTTGCACAATTAGGTAATAAATACTACCAAGAAATATTTGATCCAATATCGATTAAAATATAACGCATACAATTATATTTTATTTTGGTTATTTAAATTGTATGTCCTTGTGTGGTGGTTCGTAAAAAATCATATTCTGTAAGCACAATAATAGCTGGTATTTGGTAACAAGATATTTGAAACAAAAATACGTTTGCTGGCAATTATATTTTATTTTGTGTTATAGCCTAGCTGTAGTAAATCTTTTGAAGTAAGTAATCAACTACTGAATTGCGCGATTGTCATACAAAACACTAAGAACATAGTTTTAGTTGTTACTACTAACACTAATTTAGTGCATAGTTTTTACAAGGTTAGTTATATTATTAAAACAATTTATACCTAAAGCATTGTTTAATTTAATGAATAGAGACTAAATGTATAAATATTAATGTAAATAAATAGAGACTATTGAATAATATTATTACAAGTATATGCATCTATTTACGTATAGGTATATATAATAAGATAACGATCATTCGATGAAAATGATTGTGAATGAAAAAAAAAAATGAATGAAATATATTATTATTAACCATAAAAATATAATTATACAATTTAATAAGATAAATCGTTGCATTTTTTCGAATGCAACGATTTAAATTGTTTTTTTAAATGACTTAAAAGTGGTTAAAAAGTTTTCAACAAGTCAATATAGTGCTTTAAGTACAGTAAATATTTGGTGAACATTTCAAATTTCTGGTATTATTATTTTCCGATTTACGATAATTTTCGTTCATTTTCAGTAGGTATAGTTTTTTACTTGTACGCTTAGAGAAGACTAGTGGAAAAATAGTAAAATTACTTCTTTACCATTTAGAATGAATTTGCTATCAGAAAGCTACCTGAAAACTCACTTTTCTTTCCATCCAAAAAAGTACATATACCTACGACCTACCTATATATTATATTAAGTAACATATTATATGCAGTATACATTATACATACACTTTTACTAATATAAACATATTACTTATGATACAAGTTAAATAACAGACAATTTTACATGTTATGATTACGTACAATTATTTTAAAACTCTTATTCATCGTAAGTTCTAACATTATTTATATCGGCGGCGGTGCTATAATGGTAAAATGTATTGACTGTTGTTTATTATAAAATATAAGAATATGAAATGAATTATCAGTAATAGACTAAAAAAAATTCTCCGAAAGCTGAATTCTTACAGTATAGGTAACTGTAAAATGCAATGTGTATGATAATACACACTTAGTACATACTAAAAGTCCTGACACCCACGTATTGTGCATAGCCCACCACCCCTCGCCCATCAATACGTAGGCACACATGCCTTCCGCCGGTTTTGCTTATAACTCATTTAACCGTTAAAGTTACGACCAAAATGAAAATGACTAAAATTAAAGACCGTTCAATTTACCATAAGAATACAGTATTTTGTCAATATTTATACAGTTATGTGTAATATAATGTTATACAATAGAATTATGACATGAATATTATACAAATCATAAAATAAATACAATTTTTTTTCGCCATTTACACACAATATGTTATTGAATTCAATTTTCTAATATTTCCGGTGATGATGGATGGCAGAACCTAAACCAAAAATAATTTGTATACGTACAATAAATAGTGTAAATATATAAATATATTTTAACATTAAAATCATAGCTAATTAATTAAATTATGTAAATCTCATTCTTTTTTAAAGACAGTATAGGTACCGTTTGATTCTTTGTTATTTTCAGAGTTCAGATATTATATATACTCGTCCTCGTCCTCGTTTTCATATTGTATCGTCATCAATAAAGTTGGCGACTGATTTAAAAATGACACCCTTTGACAGTGTTTGAAATTTATCGGATTTTTCATACGAAATAATAGGAATTGATGCAATTTCGCCCATTGTTTCTGCAGTAAAAGTAATTTTAAATTTGTATATATACGTTCATTTCACTGTATATAGTATTTTTGTATGGGCTTACTATATATGTGTGCTGGATCCAACTCGGCCATTACTTGAATGACAATGGATTCAAAACGGGAACTAATGCGGATACGACGGTTTAGACCCGGTAGCCAATTCGTTATATCAGCCATAACACTCTAATATAACTGCAGTTACGCTATATACCCTGACTATAACCTTATATATATAACTATATAGCAGAGTACTTGTGTAGATCTTAAAAGTCATCAAATAAGTACTTGAGTACCTAAAATATGCATTTATATGCAAAATAAAATAACAGATCAAGCATACTTAAATAGCCGAAATATGTATTCAAAATATACATTATAAAATTAAAATGCTGTGTTATATTAGTTATATTAAAAATGTTTTTTTACTTTGTTTGAATTGTACATTTCTTCCAATTCTAAAAAAAAAAAATACAAAATATTTCGAAAAAACGTGTCGTTGAACAGTCAACAACCATATTGTATGATCAAGTTATTAATTTAATTAAATATGCATTTAAAAAGTATAAAATGGAGGAAATATGCCCTAAAAACAAAAAAAATACTCAAAATATCCATTTATGTGCAAAATAAAATTACAAATCTAACATTGTCTTAGCATAAAACGAATTTGTTTCCTAATCTGCTTTTTTTTCGATTATGTAAAACAAATATGCAAATGCTAAAAGTCCTTATATATATATATAACCTATCTATACGGTATACGCACAGAGTATTACGTCTATGCACGTCGACACGTGTAGTATGGGCTCTATGCACATGTCGACACATCACCCCATATATTTTGTTCTATGCCTGACACGTCCTGGCAGATACACTACGACCGGTCATCACCTCCCCCACCGCTGCAGCAATACATCCCTTTTCGGTACAGTGTGCACGTGTACCGGTGTTGTACAATCGTCCTTTTTCGTCGCATATACGATTGCACGCGATATTACTACGAGACCATAAAGACCCGGACACGTAAATAAGCAAGAAAACGAGCGCAACGTTGCCAACTTTGACAAAACGAACATATAGTCGGCCACCCATAATTATTATCGAAAAGCGAATTTTCACGTAAGTTTTCGTAAATGTCAAATACGTTGGTTTATACGTACATGTGACTGAAAGGAGTACCTGCACTTAAACCGTTTTGATTAAACCTGTTGCGCATACATTACGCGTAGAAAATTAGGGGATATTTCCTATAACCGTCCGAATGAGCGGAGCGAGCGGGTGACCAGGCCAGGTATAGATACCTATATATAGGTGCGAAAGAAATAATTTTCGCTTAAATTTTCATAATATCGGTGTAAAATCATATTAAAAATAAATTGTAATCTCCAAAGTCTAATTCTAATCATTATATACTGATTATATATCGCAATCGTATCACACGAAATTGTATACCATGCGCAACTGTACTATTATATAGCAACCGCAACGTTGCTCCGAATTTGGCCATGTATAACATCGCATATATACGCAATAGGCAATCGTAGTATAGGTAATCGTAATTATACCCACGTGTACTACGGCCTGCCGTACCACTAACATATACCATATTATATTTTATACGAGTATTTCACATAGATTGAATATTTTTTTCTGAATAATATAAAAAGTCTTTGCGATTTTGGTTATTTTAATTTTTGTTGTAACTTCAATAGTTAATGAGTTATAAGCAGAACTATTGGAAGAGGTGCGTGTCCCCCTATTGAGGGATGGGGTTTATGCCACAAGGGCTTAGCGTAAGGACTTTTAGTATGTTCATATGAGTAAAGAATAAACCAACGGGTTGAAAACCCGTGTAACCCGTAAAATCTTAAAACCATGTTAAACCGAAACCCGTAACCCGGAAAAAAATCGAAATCGTTTTTTTAACCTCGTACCTGAAACCCGAAAGAAATTGAAACAGTGTTAAACCCGAAATCCGGCAAATGAAAAACATTATCAAATGCGTAACATGAAATTTTTTTCAAAACTTGGATAACGTAAATCGATAAATCAGTGAAAATCATAGAATAGGTACTAAAATAGAAATAAAATATTAAATTAATTGTTCATGTGCTATGTCTCTGAAATAATTCACTGGTTTCACTGTAAATGTTGTAGCGTAATTATTAGGGCTGGGCGATTTATACGATTAATTGATTATAAATAATCGATTAATTGAATAATCGCCAATAATCGAATAATCTCAGCAGTCGATTATTAGCAATTCATTGTGGTAATTATAATAAATATTTTAACTCTAAAATCTCTTTTAGAATCCGTTTTAACAGTTGTGTATAAGCATGATTCTATTACTGAAAATCGTCGGTGTAGCATCTTCTTAAAATTAAAACTGAAAAAAAAAACGACGGTTGGCAATGAGCATACATGTATGTAGCTCTGATCATTATATGTTCTCATTTTCAAATTTTATAATACCTAGGTAAATAGGTAAAATCTAGGATTATTTTCATATCAACTCAACGACTATATCTAATAATTATGTTAGACCAAGTATAATAAATTATAAATCGTATACAGCATAAATAAATATTTCTCAAATTATTATCCTTATAGTAATATTATAGTGATATCTGTTTTTCTTGGTTGTATTTTTTTTTTTTATTAAAATAATTCAAAAAAATAAAAATTTAATTAAATAATTATTAATTATATATTTGTTGATAAATAAAATATTTTATCGTACGACGAATAGAAAGCGAGATATTTACGAAAAGGCTATTTTTTTTTTAGTAAAAAATCAAATTTTTAAAAAAATTGGCATTTGGGTATTTTATAATTTTTATAGATAATTTTTTCTTCTATGAATTTTATTTGAAACTTTTTGTCGTACGATTAATGTAAAACGAGATATTCACTCAAAGGTCATTTTTGTGACTTTTGATCTCAAAAAAACCTTTGTCCGGACCCCATATCGATGGTTAACTTTTTTTTTGGTTAATCAACGCCCTAAGACAAAACTTTATTATTTTTGTAAGTTAACGCCTATTTTGGTTTCTCATTGACTGGACTATAAATATATACCTTGTAAAAATGTTGAATTTCTATACCTATTTCTTTTTCGAATTTCTTACTAGAAAGTAACCAGTTTTTTTGCTTCTCCGTTTTAGTTTTTCCTTACGCGTTTATAAAAAAAACAATAATAATCCCTGCTTTACTAATTACTGATTTCTTAATATAATTTGCTACTGCATCTATTTCGTAGATAATGGAAAATGTATTGTAGAATATTTAAAAATTCAAGATCAATTTAAATATTTATAAGATTATTTTTATTCTTATTATTATTTTATAATATTCTTCTCATTAATTTTTGTCCAAAACTCATAAATTACTCTATTATGATCTACAGCAATAATAGATTAACATATAAAATACTCATATAATAATATAATTTAAAGTAAGTACGTAATTATTCTCGTTTTATATATCATATTATCTTTGCTTAATAATACCCACTCACCACTCCTTAAGACTTAAAAGCTCAAAGGCAATAATTGTCTTTATGAATCGTAGGTATACCTACACTTCATAAAGATATTTCGTCACGCTACTGAATTTTTTTTAATGTTAAATTCCTAATAAACTGTTTTTAGTCTGTAGTCTATAGACTACCTATAGGTATATATATATATCTTGAGACATACAAATAAATAATTAAAACGTTCAAATAAAGTCGAATTAGAATAAACCAATTTTAAAAAGAATTGTTCACATAATTAGTGTTATAACGTAAGTAGTATACCATATTGTACTAATATACACGGTCAATACTCATGCATAATATGTAGAACAAAAATGTACCTACCTAAGTAAATTATTTAGTGTTCAATATATTAGTTCTTATTAATTATTATACACTGTCGTCTGAAAACCATTCAATTATGAGTTTTCATTATTCGTATAGTTCCTTACATAATCCATTAGTAGACTGTTAAGACATAATTGTGTATTACAATATATATATATATATATACACGAAAATTACAATATTATATAATTTTGTCGTAAAATTTGTAAGAAAAAAATATTTTTTTTTTTTTTTTTTTTGTAGGTTTTAGATTATCCATAATTATTATGAATATTTATGTAAATTAAATTAACAATTATACATTCTCTTATTTCTTAAACTCTAACATGCTCAGGTTGCACCTTCACGTATTATAGCGGAATCGAAAATGGTTCTTGGTAGCTACGACAAGCATAGCTATCAAATTATTATTGAACGGGTTTAGTAATTATGGCCGGCTTGAACAGAGACCAAGCAGACACTATACTTGTAGCGAGAAAAATCTCTTAAATTACCTTATTTGCTACCTAAGAGTTGAATTGGGGACTTCGTGCGCCGAAATATGCGTTTCGACTACTCGACCACAGTCAGTGGCGAATTTGATGGGGGGGGGGCGATAGGGCGATCGCCTCCCCTTGGGCCGTGCTTTTTTGTATTACTGCATTTACAAAATGTCACCAAAAATTTGGAGAAATCCATCAATGCCATTTGTGAGATAAAGACGGTAATGTTATTCTTAATCTACAAATATAATAAAACGTCAATGAATGTTTTCCCCCCATGACCGCCGTGACCGTCCGTATTACCCGTTTATTCTACGACCGCTTGTCATACCCATACGGTATGTATTTATTAAATTACTACAAACTATAAAGTATAATTAATTAATAAATTAGTTAATCGACAAATTCATACCTCTATAAAATATAAAAATCTAGGTAAAAATAATAAATTACTTTATTGATGAATATTTTTATTTAATTATAATTGATTGAAATTCGTAATTATATTGATACATACCCATATTTTGCTTAGTTCAATTTGTAGTACGGATATACCTATTTAAATATTTACCTAACTATAAACGAAGATAACATTTTATGGATAATCCATACTATATACCTACCTGTATTATAGGTACATATAATACATTTTACTTTGTACAACAAAATATTCAAATTACACGGTTTTAAATATTTTATTTTTAATAGTATATTAAATGTATTAGGTATATTCCTATATTTTAATTTAAAAATTTAATAAAATATATTTTTCATACCTAAAATATAATTAATACTATTAATGTTATTATTTAAACAGCTAAAAATGTAATTAAGAGTGAAGTCTAAGTTGAAGTTGGTATAGTTTGAACGCTAATATTTACAAAATTTTAATTTTGTATTATTTAAAATTTTTTAAAAAATACATCAAAAAAACTATGTTTATTATTACAATTAATTGCAATTTAAATACCTATAACTATAATATATTATATTATTATTATTTGTTTAATAATATGATAATAATTATTTTTGTTATAAGAATATTATAATAAAAATTAATTAAAAATAAACTAATAGGTAGAGTAGGTACCTATATGAGTGATTATTTTTTAACATAAAATACTCATTGTCGGAATACGAAGTTAAAATATATATATAGGTTGCTATTGGGCAATGCAAGTTACGACATCAATCCATTTTTGATATTTTTAGAACTCCTCCCTTTGTCAGCTAATGACAACTAACGGCAGTCCCTCCCTCTAGGTACTTACGTAATACATATGTTATCCCTATTACAAAAATGTTATAAATTAAAAATCATCATGGTATATAAATAGTAAATAATTAGATTTTTTGTAAAACTGTAGTGATAACTATTTTAAACTAAATTTTAATAAATTTATAAATATAAAAATTGATTAATGATATGAGGATTTTATATTAAAAAAAAAAACCCACTCTGTGTAGTAGTCCTATAGTAGTCCTATAATATATTATAAAAAAAACAACACATTTTGAGTCAATTTTCAAAATGTTAACCCTTTCGACATGCATCTTTGCAATAAAACCTGATATTTTTAAATAAGATATAAAATTTGATTAAAACCATTTTTTTTTGCAAATTAATTTCATGTTTCTACAAGTTTTTGATCAGGTATAGGTAGTATCTAGGTATATATTTATTCATGACTATAATTCTCGTAACAGTAGTGATATCTAGTTTTTAATTTTGTTTTTTGTTTTTTTTTTTGTTTGTGATTTTCATGTTATAATGCTGTTTTTCAAGTTTTTGGAGCTAAAGTGCTTAAAAACTATAACATTATCTACAGACTGCAAATTTAATATACAGATGTGGTGCTTTTTGAAATTAGGAAAGACTTTTTGAAATAGAAAGACGTAAAATTTCTTTTGAATTGAATATAATAGCAAGTACCGAATTGTATATTTTTATATTACATATATAGATATACACTTATTAATAATAGTTTAATATACTTGAATAGTAAATATATTACGAATGGATAGGAAATAATCCTCTTGTTGATGCGGAATATAAAACTAGTAGAATTTTAATTGTGATGTTTCCATACAGCCGCATAGACGCCGACTCCAAGGGTAACGGGGGCGACCGTCCCCGTGCTTTTATTTAACGGGGGAAAAAGTATTATTTTGCCCCTGCTGTGTACGAAAATAATTTGGTTAAAATTATAGCTTATGATATGAAAATGTTTATCAGAAAACAACACCGACTATTGTATATTACCTAAATATGGCTAAAGACAAAATACCTGCCCATTTATATAATATGTATAATGTATAGTTATATAATATTGCCATAGATACCCACGTCCAGACGCTTCTAGAAAATCCAGCCAAAAAACAAGAGATACATATAAGTATAAAACAATTTAACGACATAATTAGGAGGGAAAAGTACACCCAAATTTTTGAACGGGGAAAAATGTCTCCATCCTACCACTGAAACACCGCGGGAGTAGTCGTGGGGTAAAATGTCCGTTTACTAAATATAAGATATATACTAAGACTATCCTACAGATCGTGATGACCGATTCACTATGTATATTTTTAACTAGTGACCCATTGCAATTTTTTCTTCTATCTTGTATTGATTATTCTATAGTACAATGTAGGTACCTACCTAAAGTCGATCATTTTATTGTTGCTTTCCATACGAAGTGTATGTGTCTTATTCGAAGAGTACAATGTTATGATTTATGATACTATTTTACGTGTTTATGTAGTATTTGGTTAAAATAATCATGGTGAAATCAGATTTGGCCGAACGGGCTTAACTTAAAAGTTACGGGCTTTTAAAGTTCACGGATTTCCAGCTTATTACCCACTGCGCAATTTAAGTTTTAAAACACCTTCAAAATTTTAATTTTAGATTAAATTTTAAACATAATTCGTATATGTTTCATTGATTTAAAATTACGTTAAAAACAACTTAATAAATATGATTATTGTTCAATTAACAATCTTTAAATGTACATATAATATACATATAAAAATATTAAAAACGAAGCCACTAAAGAGAATAGTACAGTATTTTATTTGGCCCCCACGCCGGTGGCGTATTGAGAGGGGGATAGGAAGCACTCACTTTTCCCGGGCATCACTTTTTTAGGGGCAGCAAATTGCAGTATACAGCATTTATTTATTTTTTTGCTTATCACTTATCAGTCAGAGGGGTTTGCCCCCGTTCTAATATCTAAGTCAGCGTCTACGCGTACAGGGTTCAATTACAAATCAAGATTATTTAAGTTAATATTATTTCAATCATAGTTAAATTAATTCATTGTTATTATTCAAGTTTCAAATAACAATCAACAATGATATGAAAAACAAACGAACGCATTAAGTAAAAGTAAAATATCGGTTTTTTCTCAGTGGACAATGAACATCAACTATTAGATGTAATCATTAAAAAAACATCGTTTGGCTAATCGATATTTACTTCATTAATTTAAAAATACGAAGAATATCTAACTAGTTAATCTTAAGAGGATACACGAAAAATACTCCGTAATAACAGTAATAATCGAAAATGTATTAATTTTTATATCAATAAAAAATGAACAACATTTTCTAACATTTCTCAGATTCATTTTTGTTTAATATTTATATTAAATTTTTATAATAGTAAAATTTTGATTTTTAACGGATTATTATAATCGTTATAATATTATATCATTATAAGCTAACGAACTAAAATAGCATACACAAAAAGCCTCTAAAGTTAGAAAAAATAACTTTATTTTATTTTATAGATACCAATGATGTTCATAATTAATATTATACATTAATATGAATGTTCTATATTGATTATTTTAAAAGCTACGCAAAACTTAAAACACGAAGATATGTTTTTTTTTAATAATATACAATTTGATTATCAAGTACGCAAAGATTAATATGGCATTATTATAGAACTACAGGAGAATTACATATATATAAAAATATAATATATTTATTTTGAGTAAATATGATCTCAATACCTATATATTTTTTATAACTAGTTAGGTAGGTACTTATATGTTATTTAATAGGTACCTAGGTAAATACATACGAATTTGTATAGTATGGAGTATGGATAAAGTTCAACTATTATATAACTAGTTTATAAAATATAAGTAAAATTTTCGATATAAAGTATTATAATTATATTGTATACGAAGTCAGAAGTTCAAAATTAATACACCTATATACGTAAATAATATAATTGAGTAACAGTATATGGTAAAAAGATCTCTCTTAATTTTGGAGATTAATAAAAAATATCTTATAAGTAATCTAAGATTAATTATTTTTACAGTATCAAAATACATATTATTTAGTTTATTTTGAATTAATTAAAAAAATTATATAACACTTAGTGGTTTTTGTACAAATTTTCAAGTGTCCTTTGAAGCAATGAAAATCCATAGCCAACACATTCATAAAATTTTACTATTGTAGATTTTTTTTGAGGATTCTCAAAATCTGATGTCTTCAAATACACACTGAAAAATATGGAAGTTTCAGGGTTACTATTCGTCTAGAAATCACTCATATCCTAACTTACTTTCAGAAATTATCACAAGAGTGATGAAAAATTGTAGGATATACCTTAAAATGTATATTCGCTATGAATGACATAATTTAAGTGATATAATTTATAAAGTTCACTGCAAATTACTACAAATTACAAAAAACTATATTATATGAGTTTGATTCTGTACAAATATATTTGGATAGCCGTGTGATATTTTTTTCTATTGATCTCCAAAATTTGGGACATCTTGTTACTGCATCTGTAGTATATAGCAGGCAGTAAAATCGGGTTGTAAACCGGAATATTTGAAAAACGATTTCCAACCAGTTATCCGAAACTCGGAGAAAATCTAAACGGTTTTCGGACCCGAAACCCAGAAAATCTCGAAACTGTTTTAGAACCCGATACTCGGAACCTAAAAAATTTGGACAGATTTTTTGCGGTACTGTCGGTTTGGTTTCAGTGTATGTGTATTATTTTCTATGTAATCGGAAAAATCGGACTATGAAATACTTACAAAGGGTTTGTATGGTTATATAAAAACCCGAGAATAGAAAAACTAGTCGACTTCACATGTGAAAAATAGGTACCTACTATATATTTTAGTATACGTATAACCATTATATTAATTTAAAGTATTTAAATGTATTTCATATTGTTGGACTTCCATGGTATTTTCTACAATTTGAATTGAATTTATATTGATGTGTAGTTATGACGAGTGAAATCCGTTACAATTTCATAAAAATTAAAAATTTGAGAATAGTAATTTAGATTAATTTTCGAATTACCTACACTTACTTTATCAACCTATTCATCGAAAACACTTTAAGGGTGGAGGACTGAATTACTTCACACATGTTATTGTTTTTCAAGTTAAATAAAACTTTATAAAACTAGAAACATACTGAAATAAAATTAAATCATGAATCTGTTAACCAAAAATAGAGAAAAAAAAACTCGAAACCATTTTCGGATTCGGTACCCGCGGAACCCGAAAAAATTTAAACCCGTTTTTGGACGCAAAAGACGAAACCCGAAAAAACTCGAACTAGTTTTAGGACCCGGTACCCGAAACCCAGAAAAACTGTAAACCATTGTTAAACCCGGTATCCGGAACCCGAAAAAATTCTCGAAATTCGAATAATATAGATAGAATAATTATTTATTTTCATTTTTGTTTTTTTTACTTTACAAGGATTATATGACTAAAATATTGCTAATGCATAAGTTTTTATGTTTTTGTTATTTTGTACAACGTACTAAAGCTAGGTAGGTACCTACCATTTTTGAATCTTTATTCGTATTTAGGTATAGAAATTGTACTCAGATTTATAAACCACAAACTATGTATGTACCTTGTATCATCATTGTCCAACCACAAAAGCCCCCTCCCCCCAGTGGCCGGTTTAATTGAGCTGCCTTGATGAATGATGGCATATGTGGCGATTCTGAACCATTACCTACGTAAAAACCACCAAAATAATTTTCAATTACACAGCATAATTTCTTTGTTATTCAAAATAACCTAAAACCAACGAATGTAAAAAGTTATAGAATATAGATTATTTCAATTTTTATAGTTTTCTACGAGTTGAAAAGTAAAAAGTCGTTACTAAAATTTTTTTTTCGAAGTAGTATAATAAATATTTACTTTTGATTTTCGTAACCGGATAGACAAGTAATAAAAATGTTGTATAACAATATAAATTGGTCATAAAATTATATTAACTGTAAGCAGCATATTAAGTAGTAGGTACCTATATATATAAGTATTCATATTATTAAATGGATGGATATGTTTAATTCATAATTTGTTTACCTTGACACTTTTTAGCAAATTATTTATTATTTTTAATTTCATTTATTTATCATACTCAAGTAAAATATTTTATAATAGCACTAAAATAGTTAATACAATAATAAAATAGATATAAAATACTCATATTTATTTTTAACTATAGAATACTACAGGTTAAAACCTACATATATATATTAATTTTAATTTGTATATAATTATTTGGTTTAAAATAAGTTCAATCTTAAGTTAACTACAGTGTACAATAATATTCTATGCATATGTATGGTTGTTGTATACATTTATAATATAGGTATAGTGTTTGTAGATATTGTAAATAGGAGATATATTGAACCTAAACATTTTCATCGTGTAAACCGTTCGACTATTTGTGTAATGGGTATCGTCCAAATACATAAACTAATAAAATATTTTATGGGCAGAATTGACTAATTTAGACATTTTATTATAAACTTTAGGAGAGTTATGTGTGTGAAGGGTTATAAAAAGGCAAAAATAAAATGTTGTAATACCTATATACCTACATATTATTATTACCACAAATAATATCCATACATCATAAAAAGCAATTGTAGATAATAAGTTCAAAAATAAGTGATCACTCTAAAATATTAGTAATTATAATAGGTAATAGGTATATAAATTAGGTATATACCTAATTTAATTTATAGAAATTAACATTTTAATACGTGACCGATAAAACTAAAATATATATATATATATATATTGAATATAATATTATTTATATTTTATTTTAATAGAAATTCCAAGAAAGAAGTCTTATAGTTATTAATCTATATTCTAAATAGTAGATTGATATTGAAGTTTTATATTGACAACTCATTTCGAGTTAGAAATCTATTTATACAATATCCTTACACCAAAATACAATTCCGTGTAAATATATACTAATTTTTGGTCCTCTAACAATAATTTTAATACAATGAATTCGTTCTAAAAGTTAAATCATTATTATTTCTATGTATAACAATAGAAGTTTAACATTTAGGAATAATCCCGAAATGTATTCCATTCATATTAAGCCAATAACTCTTACACACGGAAGAAAATTAAAATAACAGTGTGTTTGTTTTATTAAACGTAAATATTTTTTTAATTATTTATTTATAAATAAGTATCTAACTACTTATAATTATAATGTCATCATTAAATATTATTGGGACTAAAACGTTGGCTATAATTTATTAGACATTTCATTCACAAAGCAGCAGGTTATAAAATTAACAACTATTTTTAAATTAAAATTAAAACACCTTACACATTTAAACACGCTTATCACATTTCAATAAAGCTCATTCGACTTTATAAAATGTAAAAGGTCAATATTTAGAAAAATTAATAAAAAAATTTGATAATTCAAATAAAATATTATGTTTTAAATATTGCAAAACGATAAAAGTATTAAGTATCTGTAGATAGTATGTAGACTATATGTAAATAAATATATACATTTAATCTATAATATATATTGTATCACAATATATTATAGTGAATATTATATGATGAGTCTATAAATAAATATTATTATAATTCAAATTTAAATCATTAAAATTAATTATTTATTTATTTATTTTATTAACGCCAAATTGCAATTTTGAAAGTAGATTGACATATAATTTATAACAGTATTAGAATAAGATTGTAACAACTTATATACAATTCAAATACATTAAAACTAAAACTAACTTAAAACGAAATCCTTATCATAAAGATAGAAAATATGAGGGTTCATTATTAATGGAATGAAGCATTCGATGCAAAGAATGGTTATGGCTATAAGAAGTGGAATGAGAAGGAACAAAGAAGAGAGTACGGTTTCTAGAATCATAAGAAGAAACGCAGAATCTAGTGTTAAAAATAAAATGCCACGTACATCAGGAGTTGCTGAAATAGATGAGATGATAACGTCAGAACGGTGAAAAGAGAGCAAAAGTATGTCAAGTTGGATAGAATGAGTGAGTAATCGTGGCGTGGATGATCTATTTTGAGGATATATGCGGCTTAAGAGAGGAATCTATTTTATACACGCTCTAATCTTAAATGATCTTTGGCCAGAAATGGATACCAAATAATTGAGCTACACTCCAACATAGACCGAACCTAGGTAAAGCAAATATACAGATTCAATTAATGGAAATAAAAATGTTTGTATTGTATTTAATAAAACCCAACCTTCATTAACCGTAAGATTGATGCGATGATCAAAATTTAAAGAAGTGGAAGGATGAATTCTAAAATCCTTATAAAGAAAAATTCGCCGAAGATGAATGCCATTAAGAGAATAAGAGTGGGAGATGGGAGTACGTTGCCTAGAAAAAGTCGTGATGTGACATTTATCTAAGTTAAGCCGGAGACCAAGACGTTCTACCCAAAAAGTAAAGATATTAAGTTCAGACTGAAATGTAATAGTTACCTATATTAATCGTAAATTTTTAAATATATTTTTATATCATCAGAAAAGAGAAGAAATTTTCTTTTAGTATTCCATTTGTTAATCAAATTGACAAATAATATGAAAAGTAAAAGACTAAGTAAGAATAAGTAAGTAAGATGACCTCTATATGGAACACCTACAGATGAGACATCGGTCAGAGTAGAAGTATCTTAACGAATTGTTTTCTATCAGATAAGTAAAAACTTAGTTAGGATATTATATATATATAAATTATTATACTAATTAATAATAAAAATAATTAGGAGATATATTGAATATTTGAATCTAATTTAGTCAATCATTAAATTATTTTATTATAATTACAACATTTGGTAGGTATACTAATTCTTCTAATTTAAAAGCTATAGCTGATTCTTTAAATAAAGAACATACTAAGTACAACTTATAAAAATAATTAATTAATAATAAAAAAAACAGGTTATATATTTATATGTACATTTATTTATACATATTATTATATGTTTAGGTTACGAAATTATATTTTTTAAAGTCAATTATTACTTAAAAAAAAAAAAATAATAATAATACAAAACGCTAAATAAATATGCAAATATTATTGTAAATAAAATACAAATTTAAATATGTGGTTAACTATATTAGTTCCAACTCACTGAATGTGCTTTGTTAAAAAATACAAAAGCATAAAATACAATAAAATTAATTGTATGTATAATGTATACTTATTGTATAAACATATATATTACATATTCGTACTTATTTAAATTTACTTTATTTAAAAAATGTAGATATAAACTATTTACCTAACCATATTTATATATAATTAAATAGTAATTATTAAACAATTATTCTGGTCCATATTGGATGTAAGTATATTATAATTTATAATAATATAAATAATAATATATTTAATCCTAAAAAATTATACTTTATAGTATTTAGTATAACATGTGTAAACATGACTTGATATATCTTATCGTACAATAGTTTCATCACTTGTTTCATAAATAATAAGAAATGTAAAGATGGTAAATACATTTTAGGTATATAATAGGTATAATTCGTATACCTACTTTTTACGAATTCATTATAAAATGTATTTTTGTGGTTACGTAACCGCAAGGATAAGTATTATTCCAAGTGATTATTTTAACAGAACACATGCATTTTTCTGTCAATTTTTGTGTTTATGAATATGGTTTTTAGATTATGAGTGGATCAAGAAATCTATTGATTTTATAATGATGTTTATTTTAATTTTCTAGAACCAACATTTCGGATAGGAGTTGAGTATAAGTTTTAGAGTAAAGAGCTTTTTTGTTAGTAAATTCGTTCTAAATAGTACTTTTAAAATGTAATTTTTTGATTTTTCCAATAGTTTTCTTAATTAAAACTACACCGAAAATGAGTATAAATTGGGAAAATAAAAAATAAAATTGTCATAGTTACTATATACCTATTTAAATAGTATACGTTATATATATATATATACTGTAGTAACCATCCGATTTTCAAATTTATTGTTTACACTAATAGTTACTATACCGAGCTCCGTTCAAAATCGTTTAAACGAAAGAAATAATTTATCATGGCATTTAAATTCAATACATCAAACACCAGTGTTCTTAGAAGCGGATCTAAAGCTTGTTTAATGGGAGGGGCGTGATGTGAAAATAAATTTACAAATTCATTTAAAAATAATGAGCATTGTGTAAATTTTTCCAAAAATCTAAAAATTACTTTGAGATACTGAATAAATAAGTAAAAAAATCATCAATATTATAGATACTCCTTAAATAATTGTCAAAATCTCTAAGGAGGGGAGGTAATATCTACGACACCTCCATTAAGTATATCTACGTTTGAGTATCATATATTTACGGTGATCCAATTTTCAGTTTTTTTCCCCAAATTTTGGATATTAATAGCAATTTTAGATATAAAGGTTTTTAAGTCTTGAAAGGTCTGAATTTAGATTTTTAGATCTAAAAATTGAATGCTAGATTACTCTAATTATATTTAAAAACTATAGAAAATCTTTAGTCAGCATTTTTTTTTTTTTATAGCTAGGTATTTGAAGTTTTTCGACAAAATTTGTGTATTTTGGTATAAAATTTTCTCGTAATTTCAAAAAAATGTATTTAAAAACTTGACATTTTCTCTGAGTACCTATGTATTTTACTCTCACATTTATGTATATTATACATTTTTCGAAATTTTGTTGCAAATTTTATTTAACAATAGGTACCTATACTATTAACACTGCTCAGAATAATTTTATTGAAAAAAATATACCTTCCCACCATCTATAGTATCCTACCCGATGAACAAAGTGCCTCCACTCTCCATACCTACAGACCAAATTTTTTAAGCTTTTTGTTTGCAGAATTTGTATTTGTAAACATTTTATTTATACATTAACATATTGAATATGTATAAGCATTTTAAGTTTAGATGAGATAGTTGTAAGGAGAGACGTAGTTGTATTTTATATTAATATAAATAAGAAATTGTTGGTTTAAAACTTATTAATTTAACTATAAATAGTTGGTTTAGTTAGTTTTCAACCGTTATTCTTTAAAGTTTAAACAACAAAATGTTTAGAAAACATATTATACATCGGAATAATGATACTTATAAGAAGTAATAATAATGTATGGGTAGGTGAAAATAAAAATAAGTGTTTCCTCTTAAATGATTCACCCAATATAAATCCACTCATCAACATTTGAAAACTAAAATTTGTATATACGACAAATTATAAGTGTAATTTAGTCAAATATCATAAATTATATAGACTATAGATTATAATTGGTTGTAAACAATTCTGCTATTACAAGATTTATACGTGATAGTATTATGCCACTTGTAAAAATGTACTTATGTACTAATGTAGGTAGGTACTAATTGTATGCGATTTAAGTCGATCTCAATTTTGTACACAAAACATATGTTATATAGTAGAAATATATGTAATATATTATTATATAGATACGTGTATACTGTATATGGTATAGATATAATATCCTGGAGGGATTAATGGGCGTCTGAACCTCTGAAAATTAGTACTTTATAAACGTACCTATACCTATCCATACATATTCTAACATAATATTATGCAAACATTTTGATTTTTGATTAATGAAATAATATAACGTTAAAAAAAAGTAAAAAAAATACTCGTAAATTATAATTATATCTATATTACTGTTTGTAATTTTAAAAATGGTTTATTTTTAAAGTAAAATCTTGATTACGTGCCTGCTCGTGTTTTGCGGTTATCGTTTATTATAATATATATTTCACTGAATATTGGTAGGTTTAATATTAGTATATTACAGTATTAACTACTTTACATGATTTACGCTTGTTTTTCATTGTACCATATAATATCACTAACGTTATAATATCAACATTGTAAAACTCCAACTGTAGCCAATACCGACTTTGTCACCTACGCATAATATTTATATTATATTAAATAGTTTATCAGTATCACAAATGTCAGATAGTTTGTAGTAGATAATAATTAACAAATCCATAATTTTCTGTTTGTGCTCTCTGGTGTAAACTATTATTCTAGGCATAAGAAAGTTAAAATTAATTAAATTAGTTAGATCGGTATATTTATTCTATATTGTATATTATTATTTATTTATTAATATTTATCTATATTATTTATTCTAATATTGTAAATATTACATTTGGATCCTATATAATATTTAATAATCTACATTTTTATCCAATAAACCATACTAATCATAACAATTTATTACCTACGCATCAATATGTATAATGATTATGTAAGTTAATTATTTTAAATGGCTTGTTAAATTTATTAGAAAAAGTAAAAAGGACTGAAATAAAAATATGAACATGTATAACATGTATAGGTACCTACCTATGGTACATACCTATGGCTCATTTAAGGTCCCTTTAAAGTACAACAAATACAATTCAGAATAATATATCACTCAATTTTTTTTTTTTTAATGATCATTGACAATTTTAAATTAAATAAGGTTACATTAAACCGAATACATTTTAAATTTAGTTTTATATTTTGTACCTAATCAAATTTAATTTTAATTTGATTAGTATAGTTACATACCTACTATGGGTATCTTATACAATGTTTCATTTTTAATAAAACTAAATGTTCCGCAATTCACTTTAAAATTTTAATGTTCAATAATTCAGAAGTTGAAAAAGAAAACTAGATCTTAGCTTTAAATTTAGTTATGTAGTTTGACTTACTAAAGTATGATGGTATTCGTGAGAGTCTGGAGGCATCCTTCCATTATCATAATCCATTATTAAACGTTAAAAATGTAACTAAACACTTAAATAAAATAAATTAGTACATAAATATTGTGAAAAAAAAAATGTAGATCATAAACTTAATAAAAATGTCTTAAGTGATAACAATTTTTGACGTAAGTATAACGATATTAGCCAAGGAGAGCATACACGACAGTTCTTCACAACGATGACCACATGACTGCTGTACATGGTAAACCGCGGAATACATATTATATCTACAGTTGTAATACCGTTATAAAACCTAAGGGAATGCGCACATTTAGAACAATTTATCTAAATTGATTAACCTATGTAGATATATTAAATTAATAATATTTAAAAATGTCTTTTAATAATTGTAAACATTTAATATTATACCTATTTAAAACATAAAAAAATATTCGTATAAACGACTATAATATACGTGTATAATAGGTGTATATATATATTTAGCTTTTATATAATATAATAGGTACCTATATAAAAAAAACATAATTTGGATAATATCCATAAAAACTAAATTATAAGAATGAACCATAAACGAAATTATATATTAAAAAAATGATTTTTTAAAATAAAAATTAAACTAATAATTAATAGATAATTATTATTTTTATTTGTCCTATCTTTTCTAATTTAAAAAACTAAATTACAACATTCCAGCTATCCTATCGATATTTCCGTATTATATTTAACCAAACCTAAAATAATCTTTGAAATTATTTCATTATTTAAAGAACTTGTTTTTTTCTATAGAAACAACACTTTAATTATTTTTATATCATATTATAAATCGCATATTTATTTTAATTATTAGTTTATAGGTAGGTATGAAAGTATTGTATTTTAATATTTACTGTATTTTATTTTATTTTTTTTGTTAACTTTGTTTTTAGTTTATAATTATATAAATATTCGTTTTAATTTAATAGTTGAGCTGTTTATGAAAATTAAAAGCCAATAAAAATGTATTTTATTATAATATTTATTAGGTAAATGGTTCTTCAGAGCAATAATTTTTTCCTTAGGGTATACTATATTATGTAAAAATAAAATTATGATATACTATAGATAATAGATATTACTGTTATTTGGTTCATCCGGGGTTTTAAAACATGTATTTGTAAATAATCTAATTAGTATATCAAATTAGATCATTTGTACCTTTGTAGGTAATGGACATAACATATTATGATATATAACTTTTATAAGTATTTTACAACCCAATAAACGCAAAAGTATCTGTGTATCAAATTAAACAAATATTTAAATTTTAAAATCCCTATAACTGTAAAATTTTTTATTTTATTAATATTTTATATTTTATCGATTTATTAATATAACATTCGAATTTGTCATTTGGAAGTATAATTTTTATTCATGATTTTTGAATAAAATTATTATTTTTATAAATATGTTGTTTGATAATGTTTTTTTTTTTTCAATGATATTTGGTAATAATTAGGTATGTTTTTGATTTAAATTATCCTAGTTGGTAATATTATTTTCCACAATATAATAAAAATAAATTTCGCTTGATATGATGTTAATACAATTTGTCGCCCGGGCTAAACGCTTCCTTTTAACACAGTATTGCTCAATTTATGACATATATTTTATTATACTATTCGATAGTGAGAGTGGTTACAATTTCAATACCAACTGGTTTATTAATTAAATATACGTTTCAATAAGATATAATTGTTAGGCATATTGTTTCGTATTTGTTATACATACTTAACTTCAGTAATAAGACCAAGGTACTTTTATCTTGAATATAAAATCCACATTAGCTATTTTATTTTTTATTTTTTATATTTCATTGTTTATTATAATATAATATCTATAGTAAAATCATTATTTGAATTTTATTTATAATCGACGACAGCGGTAAACATTAAAAGTTGTCTAATATAATAGGTATAATTAATGATATTATATATATTTGGCATATATATATATATTTATTAATAATAATTGATAAAAAGTCAGTTTTATTTTTAATCTAATATACGTATAGAAAATAAAATAACCTACGTACATTTCCCCACCCAAAAGTATAGGGATAGAAGCACTTAATTTGACTTATTCCCATTTCACTGACTCACAATTTAATGATCAAAAAACAGGTTTAAATAATTTTGAAAAAATTTTCGAATTCGCTGATAACGAATATACGAATATTGTAGTATTCGTACTATTTATTATAATAATATGCAATTTATATCTATTATAGATATTATAGTAGGTATTAATATAATATTTATAATATTTTAAAATATTAATATAATGTTATACCTATAGGTGGTTGAATTGGGAAAAAAAATAATGACAGACTTTAGGCTTAGTTAAAAAATTAGCGTTCCAGAACATATCCATTAGAGAAAAAGTAAGCCGTGGAGAATTTCGTCCCCCACACCTCCTATCCAATGTTTTTCGACCTATGGAAAATTTGAAAACCATTTTTATATTACTATATAATATGAATAGATTATAAAAAATACAACATTTTTTTTTTACATCAACAACGGGTTACATATTTTCAAGAAAGCATACTCAAGACATTCCTTTATCAAAAAAAATTTAACAATTCTTCCTTATAAATGAATTATCGAAGAAACTGCATATGTAGAACGAAATGAAGTTTATATGATTTTTTATAAATTACTGATAAGTAGTTAAAAAGTTTTGAAAATTGTATCTTGTTAAATATACACGTCAATACGTAAATTTTTCAGTGCTACTGTAAATAATGTGTACATTTAAAGTATCTGGCATTTATACTTTCTGATGTATAATAATTTTTGGTCATTTTTGGCATAGATTTCCTGTTCACGTAAGAAAACTACCTACTGGGAATATATCGAAAATTGTCTTCTTTAAAGTATCAACTACAATAAATTTCCTATCAGAAAGCTTATACTCCTATATTAAACTCCTTTTACCTAAACTAAAATCCGAATAAAAATGACTATACGACAACGAAAAATTCAAAATATAGTGATCAGTGTTAGAAATAAAACGAAAATCGCCATTCCACTAATGAAATTAAATGCAAACAAATACCAAATAACAGAAATTTATCGGTGTCGCATTGATTTTGCCAATATTTCACCATCCTTTTAGGCATAAGCCATTCATGGGTAATGAAGATTACTTATTACCTATAATACCAATATGATTTAATAAGATTAACTATTCAAAATTGTATATCGTGATTTTTATCTTAAACCTATTGTGCAATAAGGATAAAAAAACATTCGTTTTCGTAACTTCACTATTTTTCCAAAGAAAAATGACATTTTTAAAAAATGTTAAATTCAAACTAAGACGGACACTGCGTCCCATGCGTTCCTTGATGAATAAATAAAGGGACACGCTGTCAAACATAAAAAAATAAGATGTGCTCTGTCCCCCTGCGTTCTTCCCCAAATCCATCACTGGGTATCTATTAAAATTAAACACCTACTCAATTTTTAGAGCAGATTATTCTGATTTGAATTCGGTTTATTATTTTTTATCGTAATTTCTAATAACAGACAATTTTGCGCAGTAATTTTTTTTCTAAATTTAAAAATGTATATTCAATAAATCTTGAGTTATTAAAAAGGTATTTATATAGAATTTTAATACAAGAAATTAAGTTAAATATAGTTAGCACATAATATTATATAATAGGTACGTATATTTATGTGGAGTAGTGCGACGTTCGTCGACTAAATGCGGTGAATTGGTTGTTGGTGGTTTTGGGTTGTCGATGAAATGGGAAGAAACTTTATTCGTCGGGTAGAATACTACATATAGTGAATATATTATAATATATTATATTAAATGAAAAAGTAAAAATTTCAGCCCGGATTTGTATGCATTTTCATATTTGTATGTAGATATAGGAGAAAGAAATTTCGACAATTTATTAAGCAGAGCATGCATAAAAGAAAAGGTGTATTATACATATAAATGCATATTTTAGGGATAACGGAATATTTGAAACATTCAATATATTTAAGCATAAATAGTGGAAAAGTTCATTGAAGTAATTCCATGTCTGGAATTTTAACCAAAAATGAATGTTCAGTCTTTAATATTTGTTAAACATAGTAAGTACCGTACCTATATGAAATAATTTATTTATTCTTATTTGTTTATATTGCAATTTTCCCTATGATATTTAGTAGCTATAATATCAAAATGTCTATTTCATGAAAATAGTAGTATGAATAGTTAAAAAAAATTTTTAAATATGATACATTATTTCATGATTTAAAAATGATATTTCTTTTTACATGTTTTTTATTTGATTTGGATTTACTTTCATGTATTGGATTACTGTTTTGAATACGTTCATGAATTTATTAGCGTCTCTTTTCTAGGTATATACGAGTATATATAATATATATATATTTTTTTTTTTTAAACTTAATAAGCCTTAAATATAAGTTTGATTTTAAAAATGTATTTAAAAAACAAGGAATTATTTATTTTCAATATAAATTATAATTATTAGGTACCTATTAAATTTTAAGACGTTGAATATTTTCCCTACATAACTGAGTACCTAAAGGTTAATCAATACAATATCTTTTGATAAAGTATTAACCGGACCACTGAATAGAAGTACCTATTGGAAGAAGTCTTTCTTTTATAACAGTTTCGTACTAGTCAGGAGGAAAATAATTTTGGAATAATTTGGAATTTCTGAGAATTTATAGTGATTATATGATTTATGGTTAACTCCAAGTTACACACTAAGGTTAACGGTACAACACATAGACACGTCATATATACTGAATATATTTTAAATTATTTTCTTCGACAGCCTTAAATAATATATACGTATAGGTATAGGCATATATTATTTATTACGTGCGTGAACTTGGCACCCCGACTTTGTCCGATTGACTCCAAACATATCTCATAATTTTGCAATTTTTTTGCAATAATTTGCAACGCCAATAAAAAAATTTGCAACATATTTTTTGACCTTATGGAAGCAAACATATGTCGGGGGCAAACTTCACGCAGCATCTCGACTTCAAACATATCTCATAATTTTGCATTTTTTTTGTAATGCCAATAAAAACAAATTGTACGAGTTGTTGTAATTAAAAATAATTTATTTTGCCCATTTTATGTATAACAACCCAATTTTTCGTAACAAATCCAACCTTTTAAAAATATTGTAGTTTTTTATGAGTAGAGTTTAATAAATAAATCATATTTGAGGTAAGTACTTAGTATTTAATACCTATAATATATATTATATCCTTGATTTATTCTTTGTTTTATTACTTTATAGTTTTGAACCAATGAGTAGTCAATTTATTAGAATTTATTAGAATAATTCAATTATATAACTCAGAGATATTCAAACGTTTTCATCCTACGATTCTTTTTACTCTTAACGCCATTTTGGCGGCTCCCAAGAAGAAATATTTATGGGGGTGTAGGGTCTTGAAAACCGAAGCAAAAAAAAGCAACTTTTTCTGTTTTAGATTCTAAGTGGAGTGAGAAAGCTAGTGGTTTTACAATGATGTTTATTTTATTTTATCTTTCATTATTTCTGTGTACACATTTTCGACCACAAAAATAACAAAATTTTCTATTTAAACATGAGAAAGAAAGACTGTTAGATGCTCACACATGAAATTATCTGATACTTTTCAAGCCTAAATTATAACAATCATCGTGTGAAATTAACGAAGGCAAAAAGTAGATTCATTTGATGTAAAAAAAATCTGGATAAGATAGGTTTTAGGTTGAAAGAAAAAAAAATATAGATTTTATTACAATAACACAGACGACGAAATAGTCGACAATGCACCTGGAGAGGATGAGAAAACGAGACCTCGCGTTGTCTGTAGGGTTGTAAACAGTTTATCATAAATATTTCAACAATATTATGTTTGAAAAATATATATATACAATCAACAATTGTAAGTATTTTATTTAAAAAAAAATCTCAGTAAACGTTACAATACGTATTATTCTACATTATTATAATCAATTCTAATATTTAATTATGAATATTTATAATTCTGTTTATTGGAAATTTAACTATAAATTAATTAGTAGTGCCTATTTATCGATAAATGTTTAAAACAAAAAATAAAAATGGGTACCTAACTTTCCAAATAAAATAATTCATAACTACCTAATATAATATTATAAATGCATGTAAATAATTGTAAATAATTATTTTTCTGAATTTTGGTTATTAAAATTTAATATTGTATTTACATTTTATATTAAAAGTCTTATATACATTTATCATAATAACAATGGTTTTATAAATAGAAAAATATGTTTTATAGTTATATATTAATTTTCAATATAAAATAGGATGTGAGGATTTACAAACTTATTTTTATCCTCCGTGAATTTACCAATTTTTCTTTGCAAATCATTGTGTATTTCCCACGTTTCTCCCTTTTTTATGTATGATACATAATGATCATTACTATGAGCAACAAGACCTTAGAAAATGAATCTGTGAACATAGTTTAAATAAATTTTTATTAGTAATTTTATATAATTTTACCAAGATTATGAATACTTATTTGAAGAAGAGAGAAGAGCATTATATAACCTATAAGAATTATAATAGTTAAAAATCGTAATAATTGCTATATAATTATGGTCGTAATATGTTATAATAAACTTAAGTCTTAATTATATTGTTGTATATAGTTGTCAAATTTAAGTATAACGGCTAGTTTATACTATTATATTACTTAAACTATGGATAGTATTTTATCACACTTACTTTATTTTCCATGATACTCAATGAATTATCAACTTAGAAGACGTCTTGTCAAAATGATCGACACTCGAAGAAAGATGGAAAGGAAATAACGATTATGATAACATAGATAACTAATTTTTTCAAATAGCTAAATATAAATAAACTTTTCAAAAATAATATTTTAATATACAGGTATGTATATAATATGATACCCATATAATATAACCATATATTATAATAACCAATATAGTATACACATTTCCTGTGTCATTCATTATAAATATTATTATATGTATTTATTATAATAGATGTGTGTATGAAAATATATGAAGTCTAATCATTTTATTTATTATATCAATTTTAAAGTAAATATAATTTAAGAAAATGATTATAATTAATAATTATTATTTTTATATTTTAATGATTCTTATAAATTCGAAAAAATTACCTATACTCATTGGTACAAAAACTAGAGTAATAAAAAAAAAAGGATAAATCAAAAATATAATATATATTATAGGTACCTATTAAATACTAAGTACCTACTTACCTCAAATATGATTTATTTATTGAATTCTACTCATAAAAAATTACAATAATTTTAATAGGTTGGATTTGTTACGAAAAATTGGGCGCGTTATACATGAAATAGGTAACTTAAAATATTTTTGGTTATGATAACTCATATAATTTGTTACAAATTTTCTTATTGACGTTGAAAATCATTTAAAAAAAAAAGGAAAAATAAGAGCTATGTTTGGAGTCGATCGAACAAAGTCGAGATGCTGTGTGAAGTTGGTACCTCGAGCTATGTTTGCTTCCAGAGGGTTGATAAATATGTTGCAAATTTTTTTATTGGCGTTGAAATTATTGCAAAAAAATTGCAAAATTATGAGATATGTTTGGAGTCGATCGGACACAGTCGGGGTGCCTAGTTCACGCACGTTTATTTATACTTACGTACAGTGACGTTTCCTGATTTGGGACATTGGGCGTTAACGTATAATATTAATTTACCCCCTCCCCTCTTACATAAGAACAATTATTACATAATTAAAAATAAAATGCATCATACACAAAATTTTATATCTAATATTCTTTTTTGTATGTTCTAAACTCAATAATAGGTATAACAGGTAATTTAAATAAAATTAGAATAAATTAGAATTTGCAAATCAAAATTCTAATTTTGGGGGGATTTTTTAAGATTTTTATTCAATGTTAATTATTAGAAGTACGGAAACATGTTTTTTTTTTTTAAACAAATACTCTAATTACCAAAAAGATTTTTGGTCAGCCCCCTCCCCCCCACTTGGGTCGCACAGAAAAAACTTTTTTTAGTGATTCAGGCACCTTTTATTTTTTTTATACATGGTATTAGTATAATTATTGTTAAATTTGAGTGTAATAAATGTTTTATGTCTTCTCCCGATGCTCTAATGGGGTTAACGTTTTATAAAAAAAGAAGAACTATCCGTTTTTTAAGTACACTTTTTAAATTTTAAAGTTACTTGAAAATTGTACACAACTATTATTATAACAAAAAGTATTTTCTAAAAGGAAATTATATAAAATATCTTTATAATTTTTTTTCTGGATTTTTTCATTTTTTTTATTATAAATTGTCTTATGATCATATATAGAGAGATTTTTAATGAATCATTAAAAAAGGTGAATTTAAAAATAATTAATTTCGTAAATAATTGAAAACAACAATCAAAAAATTATCTAGTTTTGCTACAGCTGTAAATTAATACTATTATTGACACCCATCTATCGCCTAATATTTTATTAATTTGTATTTAAAATTATATTATTATTTCTTACAATCAAATGAATTTTTATTTGAAATTTGAGTATAGTACCTACCTAATAATTTCTATTTTGTAAAAATTATTTGTAATAATTAAAAAAAAATAAGTATAATAAAATAAGTATAAAATATATTATTAATAAAATAATATAAGTATAATTTACATTTGCTTAAATTTATGTCAGCTCAAACATTTTTTGTACTTTAGATATCATCATATTTTATTAATTTCTCAAAATAACATAAAATATACTTTAATCAAATAACTAAATAATCATAAAAGAGACAATTATATTTTAGATTCTGATTGTTTTACAATTATGTTTATTTTTATTTCATCTGTGATTTATTTATTTATTTTTCTCGTATATTACATTTACGATGTAAATTGAAGCAAATGATTTTAATTAATTTAATTTTTTTTTTGAAACTAAATACTTGTTATCAAAAGTTGAATTAAAACAATAATTAATATTTCTCCCACCTCAACTAAATAATAATAATATATGCATGAACTATTTTACATTATATTATTAAATATTATATTGTTTATGCTTCATTAATGTACATTTTATATAAAAGATTTTGATGTTATTTACATGATAAATTTTTGAAATCTAAATAATTATTTAGTGTACCTACTATACAAATTTCAAGATTTTTGATTTTACATCTAGTACATTTATTATTATTATTAAGAAACATTTTTTTATAGATGATATAGACTGTAATGATGTGTATAATTTCCCACACTTTTCTGATCGGCCACAAATTACCACTAGTATTTAGCAAATTAATGTGTCAATTATTTAATATTAACAATTAATAATTTCAAAATGGGTTTTTAGAATTTTTTTAACTTCTTATTTATTAAAAAAATATTGACATTTTAGTACAAATTGCATTAGTATATCTAATAAAAAGTAGTAAAATTACATTTAATAAATATTTTATAATTCCAAAAATTATCATATGACTTTTTATTAAAATAGTTTTTGAATTTCGACAATTCACACTGTTCTTCTGCAAGTCATTATGACCATCGTATACATCGTATACGTCGTATGTATGCAACATAATGCCCAGGTACATACGCAATTACTCCATACAATGATGTATAACTGAAACATTTTAATATGCATTAATCATTTATTTTGATTGACTATTTACATTTGAATAAAATGGTTATGTTTACCTTATATTATGAAATATTATATTCAATGGCAAGTTTATTATCTTTATTTGTTCTTCATAGATATCTGTTTCAGTAAATAAGTGTTCATGTATTCTTCTTTTCTTGACATTAGCACATCCACAGGTTTGACATTATATTGGTATATCTTTACAGTATTGATTTATATCATCTTGGATATTAAAATCCACGTATTGGTTTTGCAATAACAGTAGGAGAACTCCATTCTTTCAGCCCACAATTCTCATTTGAATATATTTTTAATTGGGTTGCAGATGGACTCGATTTCATTATCATAGTTATCACACAAAGACCGTTACACTCTGCTTTTGTAACGACAATATCTGTAATATCCGGATTTTCGTTAAATATAGTTTTTAAAATTTCTAGACGTTTTTTATAAACATAAATATATGTTCTTTGAATTGAATTTAAAAATTTCTAATTTAAAAATGATATTGAAATGGAACCATTTATAATTTACTTTTAACAATTTTAATTATATATAAATGGTTCCAAAGCTTTGTAAATTGTACAGAATATGTATTTAATTCTCTAAATTAAAAAATGCATTTTATAAAAACAAAAATTGAAAACACGTTTAAAAATATTATTTTAGTTTTAAATATAATTTTCGTTATTTTTAAACAAACTTATTTTTGTGAGGGCTTAATTGATATATTTTTTTAAAAAAACTAGGTACATAACTAGATTAGTTAATCTAAAGTATGATACACAAGATATTTTATATCATAGTCAACAATAAAAAGAAAATATTATTAAAATTCATATTAATATTATAAGTACCATATCATAAAATAATAATTTAAATATTTAATAATGTAGGTATACAATGAATTTAATGATTTTAATGGTTTTAATACTTACTTCACTCGTCATTGTAAATTGCAGATTAATTATTATAATAATTCACTAAAACAAAATATGAATCAAAATGGCAGAAAATACAATTATTTTAAAGAAAAACTGAATTAAATATCTACTTTTTTTATGACATACGGAGGTATAATGATTATTATTTTACACGATAAATATTTAAATGTATATCATAGTTCATGGTGGGCATTAAAAACTTATTTATAGACAATTTCCATTTCAAATCTCATTTCAAAATTCAAACACTCATAATTTATATTACGTGTATAGGTACTTATACAAATAATATGGTGACAATAAAAAGGATAATGCCGGACAAAGGGTAATACAAAATACGTATTACAATTATGAATTATTGCATTATTCTAATATTGAATTTATTAATAATTAATTTATATCTATTATATACTAATATATATTATTAGTATATCTAATAAAATAAAAATTTTATATTTAGATATATATATATTTTATATTATTTATTATATATATCAATAGGATTTTAAATTTTATTTCTGAAATATGTTCTTTGTATCGAATTTTAAAACTTCCAATAAAAATTATATTAAAATGGAAATATATAATTTACTTTTAAAAATTATAATTATACATTTAACGTATATGAATATTATTATTTTTTTTTAAGATTTTCATTTTCCTTAAAATAATTTATGTACATTTTAAAACTTATCTAAAAATAGCCCCATATAAGTATCACATTTTATTGTTGTGTAATTTCGGTATTTGTTTAAAAAAAAACATGTTTCCGCACTTCAAATAATATATATTTTATAATAGTATACATTGTATACAAATCTTGAAAAATTCCCCAAAATTATAATTTTGATTTGCAAATTTTAAAAGCCAATTTGCAATTATTTGCTATTAATTTGTAAATATTGGTAGTAATTTAGGACTGATCGGACAAAGTGGGGAGGGGGCTAACATCACGCACATATATAGGTATAAAAGTATCATGAAGCCAAAGTTGACAAAATATTTAATGTCCTACAACACGTAAGCACATTGTAGTCGTGTTTTGAGCAAAAACCAGTGGTATTAATAGTGTTTATTATATATATATATATATATTTATTCGTGTTCCATAATATACTAACAATAAATGGATCCATGACAATCGATATATATTTAATATTATATATAGATATATTATGTAAACAAACGTACATTGTTTTTTTTTTTTATTTTTAAAATGCAGATTTATTATAATTAAAATGATTATTATACACGTAGATTTTGTAAAACAACTTGCACACCCAGAGAAAATTCCACTGCGTATTTAATAACTTACTTTGTTGATTGTAGGCAGGTATATAGATAATATACTAATATATTATATTATAAAATTAGTACTCTAACTTCTTTACCTTTATATATATAGTAAATATAATTGAAGTTTAAATTAATCTTCTAAAACCGAAATATCTATAATATTTAATTATACAAGTCTATATTAAAAATCAAAATTGTTTTGGAGATTAAAAAAATAGTTATAATAAAATGAGTAAACAAACACGCATACTCATTATCCGTTGATGGGAATCAGAGAAAGTATATTCTTTGTTTGTTTGTAAACAAGTCCTTAAATAATAAGGTTCAGATAATCAGATTGTTGGCGTATACGCTGGAAGCAGCCAGAGGGCTATAATTTACTATAAGTACCTACCTATATATATATTATGTAGGTACAACGTACCGGGTACGTACATACTTTTGTAACGATACAATTTCACTGACTCGTCACTTTATGTAATTGTATCGTTACACTTTACACTACCAATCCTTTTTCAATAGCCTATATCAAAAGAAGCAATAAGAAAAAAGTAAAAAATAAACAATTTTGTATTGTGTACAATGAACATGTGTCATAACTCATAATATATCATAATATTATATCAATAGTGGGTCTGTATAATTGAATTACATTTTTAAGAAAAATAAACACATATATACCTATATATATATATTATATAGTATATTATATAGGATTACCTACCTATATTAGAATGCATTGTTATAGTATATAATATAAAATAATATAACGAAAAACAAATTAGTCATTGTGTGAACATGGATAAAAACAATTGAACGATATTGCCCATTAACAATATTTTTTATAATATAAAGTAATAAGTAGTAAATATAATAATGAAGTTGAAAGGATTTCGGATACTTATTGATATATTATATTTCTATATTGATTAATAATTGTTATACGAACAAAAAAGTATTCTTAATTTCCCATTTATAAACTATATATGGTACACTGGTATTTGGTACATATAATAATTATACGTAATGAGTACAATTTTAAAACGTTTTTAAAGAATTAAATTTGATCACTTAATGGCGAACGATTATTGGGTTTCAGGATAAAAATGCCAGTCAGTAGGGGATGAATGCACTTCACTCGTTCGATAGGATACTGGAGGTGAATATATTTAATTTCAAAGCAGTGATGAATCATTATACATTTCTTTCGATAAAATGATTCTAAGCGTAGCTTCGGTGTACATAACATAAGTATTACTAGGTATCGGTAATAACTAAAATTAACTCTTTTATGACGAAATTTAAAATTGCAAATTGGCTATTTAAATAACCAAAATTAGGAAAAAAAACAATTTTACATTGATTTTGGTGAAAGTTTCAAGTCTATTGATCTATTTTCCCTCGATATTTGAACACATTTCACACCGAAATAATACATGTTGTCTAAAAATATTAAATGGAGATTTTTTGAATATAGCTAGAATGACGTACTTTTATCATTTTATATAATTTTTCAGGTCTTAAAACCTAAAATCAATACCCTTTTATGACTTAAATATCTTAAAATTAAAAATTGCTATAATTAGCCCAAAATTGAGAAAATATTTTGTAATACATTTTTTGAAACCAATATTTTAAAAATATACGTAAGTGCCTATTTAGAGAAAATTTTAAGACTAGGATAATTATTTTCATAATTAAGAAAACATTACCATATGTATAGAAATACATTTATATATGCACAATAGTAAGTATAGTGTAACTATTAATTTGACCACCCACTGTAACTACAAAGTTTTGGGTATGCTGCCAGTGAGGTGTCTATACAAAAAAATATATATAAAAGGGAAAATAGAGCATATGATATTATAGTTAAGTATATAAATAAATCTTTTGGTAAAACTTTTATTGATTTTTTAGGATCGACTTATTTTAATTCCTTAAAATTTGTGAAATTCTAAACCGTTTCAACCGTCAATAAGTTTAATTATTATAAATTATTGTAAATTTTAAAAATTGTTTGCAAATTTTGTACCTACTCTTTTTTTTTGCGATTAAATTCTTTCGAAAATAACTATTAAATCACGGATTCGACTCGAGGACACTGACTTTTCCGACGATGCTGCAGTCCTTCTCAGACCCCTACCCCTACCTTATGTTGCATTTTAGGTGCACACATGGTTGAAATTATATAAAATTCACGGTTCAGCGCTCGGTTCAATGGTGGTTCTAACTTCTAGTCACCGATTTTCAGCGATTTTGAATACAATTTTTTACATGAGATGAACCTAGTTCAATAACGGTTTAAATTTAGTGCTAGGATCGTTCAAGAAATTCAAAGATTTGACCGTGCATACCGTGCTATGGTTTAAAATTGGACCGCGTCACACAATTATTGAAAAAAAATCCGACGAATCGCACAATGCGTCGCAATTAATCTACGTGTATGTGTGTAGTGCTGAAATTGAACTGCGATGATCCACGATTATTTACCTATCTAAATGTAACGCACTAACCGACTTACCTACCACAGTTAAGATACCAGATTGAGGGTAATATGTTCATTTAAGGTACGGTTCAAATTATGCGAAATACGTTGTATTTTTACGCACAATATATAAAATATATAATATTATGTCGTGAATATTGGTTTAATAAGTGCGTACTATGTTATAATTGATATAGTTATAAAACAAATAAATAAATGTGTATACTGTATATATACCTATATACTACTGCAGTGATGGATCCACACGAAAGGAACAAAGCTGAATTTGCCCATTTTTTAATTGTATTTTATAACACTTGATTTAAAATTTATTGTGTAATTTACATAATATATTTGAACATAAAACGACATTTTGCAGACTTATTGATCCTCCTCTCCCAAAAAATCTAGTTCTGAATTGGCCACCGATAAACACGCGTGATGGTTTAATACTTAAACTTTATACGGTCCATGCGCTGAGTTTGTAATAAACCACTCACGCTCCGAATGAAAATAATTATGTTATATATACCTATATAATTTTACGGATCATGCATTGCACAGTATCGCTCAGAGACCACGAAAACTTCTGTAATATCAGCCACATAGTTGATTTTTATAAAACTGTTCAAATTTTGGTTCAAAAAATTAAATATTGCACTGTTCACGAACCAGGCACGTATCATGATCATAGTTTTAGAGAGGCGATAATTTTTTAGAAATATTCTAGATCCAAAAATGTATATAATATAAACTAATAGTACCTAAACTAATAATGCAAATATAAAATGTACACATAATACACTTTTGTAAATAAATAAATGAATTTTAATAAACAATATAATTTTAGTTTTATCATTATTAAATCTGTTTTTATTATTTTTATTTTAGCAAAATTGTTTACTATTTTTTCTACTGGAATGACTATTTATCTGATACAACTAATAAATTTAATAGGTTTTACCTACCTAAAGGCTCTATTGGCAGCCAACTCGTTAGCACATTATTCCTGCTAGAAATTTTAATTTATTCATATAATAATAAGCGTAAATTACTACAATAGTACAAGGGCTTGCCAAAACTAAAACAACAAATTTGATTTTTCAGTTAACGGTTAACACAAAATTATCGCACCAATAAAATTCACCGCTAGATAATGATAAATACACGGTGGAGGACCAATTTATATTAGTTTTATTATATAAAATATATCAAATTTTTGTTAAGATATCATGGTATCATCAAAATTTGTTTATAATAATGGTTTTTAAAGTTCCATAGTGGTGGGGTAATATTATATAATTATATACCTAACATAATTAATTAATTAATTATCTAATTTGGTATAATATTTATAAAAATGTTATAAGTTGTTAAAAAAATAAAAAAATCAATATTTTAACAGCTCATAAAATGTGTAAAAATGCATATCTGAAAAATGGCTCCATCAGTCGCTAGATAAAGTTGTGAGTTAAAATTTGCATTTTGTTTCATATTTCTAACATGTTTGGATAAAAATAAAAAATGCTTTTGTAAGTTTTCAATAAAAAATTTTCAGTGTAGTATCTTCTTAATTATGCTTATATTCACACTATTATAATTTAATCACATAATGATATTAAACTTTGATCTATTAAATAAATCATATAACTTATCTGATTTTATAACATATATATACCGGAATTCCTCTGAGGACCGGCATTTTTTTTATTCTATGTAGTCAAAAACTAAACCCTATTAAGTTTTGGGCCAATCAAATAAAACTAACACGTGTCGACTTGAGCCCAAAGTATGAACTTTTACAAAAAAAAAAAAAATAAGTTTTTTGGTAATTATTGCTTAAGTTGTTGGATATATGAAAAATAGTTTTTAATAAAAAATGTTTTTCATAATAAGGTCTATAAAAAGGTTCTTTACATATTTTCTCAATATATCTTAGTTACAAAGTTATATACTAAAATCCTAAAAAATCGTCAACCTATTAGAATTCCAAATAAAAATTATTCTTTTGAAAAATGGGTTTTTTAAAATATCTTTTTTTATATTATATATTTTTTTATGCTTATAAAATTTGTTTAAGACAGATTTCATTTATCATACTTGCTTTTTGTATTAAACCTAAAAATCCACGATGAGAGTTTTTTTTTTATTATCGGCGTCATGCCTAAAATCCAATCAAAATTTAAGACAATTAAATAATTGTGAAAATAATATTTAAAAGGGTATTATTTGTTTCATATTACTTTTAAAGTTACTTCATATAAATGTCTATACAGATGGATTGCAAGATTTTATAGATTATTTGAAAGAAAATGATTTTAAATTTATAAAAGATTTTTATACAAATAAATTGAATGAAAAGTGGCCAAGAGACGATTACCGTGAATTCTTGAAATTGATTTTACTTTTTTAGGAGAACCACTTCAAAAATGTAAAATTTTTAAAAAAAATTAAAATAAACATGTACTCTTCGTGGATTTTTAGGTTTAGTACAATGTTTTAGATACTGGATTCGTCGTGAGCTTAAAATATTTCTAAAAGATTTACCTTTCAAAATATGCAAGAAAAAAAATTGATTTTTTTAACACCGAGAAATATAATATGATCTCCTTAAGTTATAATTTATAACTTATAAATTTTGAAAATATATGTGATGTATATCAATATTTACGAAAAATTAAAATTTGTACCTGAATTTAGCTCTTTTGGAGTGGAAATAGTGTTTGTGACTTTACTTAGAGAATTAATATTTTTTGAACTTTTACTATAATTTATTAAGTTTTTCTAATTTTTCACGTTCTCTAGCAACACCACCTGTACGTTTTATCGTTTTTAGGCTCATTGATTAGTATTCTTTTTAAAAAATCATTATCCACATTTATGATTGTCGGGTGCTAGCCATATATTGCTGAGAAATAATTACGCTGCATGTATACAACGATAAAAATTAATAGATAAAAAAAACTTGCACCTGAAACATACGTTTTAAAGTATAGTGGAGTAGGTACATACTAAATAGGTACTCGTAAATGTTTCAAAATATAAAATTCACAACCTACATAATTATGTATTAAAACTACACCCAACGAGGATAAATATACAGGTGGATATCCGAGAACTCGTAACTCAGCTTTCTTCCACCGTCCTAGTACCAACTTACTAACGGACAATCGGAAGAAAGCGACAACGACTCGAAGCATCGACACTGCGGAGAAGACGAATCGGCCATTCCAAGCCAATCACCGACGGGCCAGGACAACCAACGGCCTCTCAGTCGCGGAAAAGCAAGCCGCGCCGCAGCCAATCAACATCCGGAGCACAACCACTTCCCGGAGCCGACCAGGACGACGCACACCTGTCCCAACTCTCTCTCCAGGGCTTGGGCTGGATGACGGCGCATAAGTGTGTTGCCGTCCTTGGGAACCGGGACATAAGTGTGTTTCCGGAGGGGTCTGATTAGGTGAATCTCCCTTTCCCCATCCGGCACCTAACTATTGTATTAATAATTTATGTAGAAATTTATATTCGTTATTAAATAATAGAAAACAGCTTACGGAAACAATCTACCAATAATTGTTCACCGTAACAACTTTGTTTAAAATCATTTTTTGAATGCAATGATTTATCTTTGTTTTGAAATATAAAATAGGTATACTACACCCATATATGGACATCTTTTTTTAAAACTTAATATACTAATAGTATAAATAAATTGGTGTTCTTTTCCTATAGTTTATACTTTATAATATTTGAATAATCGCGGTAATACTTTCTCTGATTTTAGATAGATAATATTATGGACTATGCTTCTTTTTCTTTTCCCTTGCATCCTCATCTCTGCTATTTGGGATTGACCAACAATTAAATGCTCCTCCACATCAGCCTTCTATGTATTATCAATTACTTCTAACAATCTCATCTTTTTAGGTTCTCACAATATACCCATACCACCTTATTCTATTTTCTCTATTTTAAGGCTACCTATATCTTTACCTCTTAAATATTAATTCCTTATATTGCCCTTTTTCTCTTCGCACTCCCGCTGCTTTAATATTCTCATTGCATTAAAATTCATTCTTTATTTTATTTTACTCTAATTCATACAACACACAGCTGGCCTCACAATACGTTTTTGTAGAAACTAATATTTAAGGGTTAGATTTATATGTGTACAAATGTAAACTATTGTGTTTTTTGTAATATGTTATTGTTCTATTTATTTCATTACTCCATATGTAATATAGTTATAAATTATTTAAAAAAATACTGAAATCTTGAAACCCAGATTATTTATATATATATATAGGCAGCCCCTAAAATATTCTAATTTTCGTACTACATATTTATTCCATTTTTTCTTTAAATGGCCTTTTTTATTTTTATCACCAACATTATAATATATAAAAATGTAAAATTGCTTAATTTTATTAACACAGTTGCTAATTTCGTACTACACATTAAACTTTACGTACTATACACAATTTTAGGGGCTGTACATAGGTACCTACTGTAAGTATTCAGTATTAAAGATATATCTTTATTCTATGATATTTTAATCATTATTCTATAATCAATGGCATTACCTATTTATATATTATGTAATTTATAAAATAAATAATATAAGATATTAAGATGTCCGAGCAACATGTAAAACTAAATTTAGTCAAACACAATGTTACGATTATGCTTTTATAGACTATGGTTTAATGTACTTCATAGCAAATAATAAGCTTCTGATTAATGAGAGCTACCGGTAGAATTTATTTAAACTAAAAAAGTGCCGTAAAAAAAAAATGCCAGTTTGTAACACGAGCGTCTAGAGACAGCACATGAGCAAATTTCTTATCACTTATTATATCGTAATTTCTTATCAATTATCAAATGGTCAATGAACATAAATAATTATATAATATATAAAATAATTGTCACTTGTGTTATTTATATTAATGTAATAAGTTATATATTTTTTTTTTTTTTGGGGTTTACGGTCATTGAGACCATACCGCCAAACAAATTTCTCTCCATCCATCTCTATTTTCTGCCGTTACTCTCCATGGTATCTCTGGTTTAATGCTTTCCACGTCCCTTTTTACACAGTCTTCCCAACGTAAGCGTGGTCTTCCTAAGGGTCTCTTACCAACCTGGCTCTCTTCGATTGTCGTTCTGACTACGGATCCTACTCTCCGCCATGCATGTCCCGCCCAGGTTAATCTCCTTTTCTTGATTTCATTCGCGATGTTCGGTCCTGGAACAGCTCCTCGAGTTCTTTATTATGACGTTTACGCCATTCACCAGTGTTTGTGTCGAAGCATGGACCGTAGATTTTCCGTAGGATTCTTCTTTCAAATACTTTTATTCTAGTTTCTTCTGCT